>JASDQU011101144.1:0-30551 GCA_032191745.1 Picea mariana | reverse complement strand
GAATAACCCCTTGTTTCTATGTGATGCATAGAACCTAATGTCGCAATGTGACATAGTAACGCCTAACAACGCAATGTGATGTCACAATGTGACAAACATTTCCAAACGTCGCAATGTGATGAACATAACCCCTTGTTGCTATGTGATGCATATAACCTAATGTGACAAGAATAGCCCAACATTGCAATTACATTGCCCAATATTACCTTCATACAATAAGTTATACATTACTATTTTAATACTTCAAAATTTATAAATTACATTAAGTTTTCAATTATTTAATACATTTAATACTTGTATTTATTATTTAATACATTAATTTATATATCATTGATGTATTATTTAATTAATACATGAATACTTTAGTACATTAATGTATTATTCTATCATTATATAAATATATTAATACATTATTAATTTTTTTTTTAATTGTCTATGTCTGTAACATCAAATGTCGCTTTGTGACGAACATCAAACATCAAACGTTGCTTTGTGACGAACATTTCCCAACGTCGCAATGTCATGACCATTTCCCAATGTCGCATTGTGACGAACGTTTCCCATCGTCACATTGTGACGAACTTTTCTTTTTTGTTATCAATGTCCTTAGGAAAAATATAAATCATTGTCTAAAAAGTAAAACATGATTTCATACATCTCATTGTGACTAACATTTCCAAACGTGGCACTCTGATGAACATTTCCCAATGTTGCGATGTGATGAACTTTTTCAAACGTCGCAATGTGACAAAAAATATTAAATACATTAATATATTAAATACATTAATGTATTAAATACATTAATACATTAATGTATTAATATATTAACACATTAATGTATTTAATACATTATTAATATATTTAATACATTAATGTATTTAATACATTAATATATCTATTTAATACATTAATGTATTTAATACATTAATATATCTGTTTAATACATTAATGTATTGGTGTATTTAATGTATTAATGCATTGATACATTAATGTATTTAATATATTAATGTATTTAATGTATTAATGCATTAATATATTAATGTATTTAATGCTTTAATGTATTAATACATTAATGTATTAATGTATTTATGTATTAATACATTATTAATATATTAAATATATTAATACATTAATACATTATTAATATATTAAATATATTAATACATTAATGTATTAAATGCATTAATACATCAATGTATTAAATGCATTAAGGTATTAATGTATCTATTTTTCGAACATCGCAATGTGACAAAAAATATTAAATACATTAATACATTAATGTATTAACACATTAATGTATCTATTAATACATTAATGTATTAATACATTAATGTATTAATACATTAATGTATTACTATATTAAAATAACTAGCTAATACATTGGTGTATTTAATGTATTAATGCATTGATACATTAATGTATTTAATAGATTAATGTATTTAATGTATTAATGCATTAATATATTAATGTATTTAATGCTTTAATGTATTAATACATTAATGTATTAATGTATTAATACATTAATACATTATTAATATATTAAATCTATTAATACATTAATGTATTAATATTAAATGCATTAATGTATCTATTTTTCGAACGTCGCAATGTGACAAAAAATATTAAATACATTAATCTATTTAACACATTAATGTATTAAATACATTAATACATTAATGTATTAAATACATTAATACATTAATGTATTAATATATTAACACATTAATGTATTTAATAGATTAATGTATTTAATACATTATTAATATATTTAATACATTAATATAGCTATTTAATATATTAATATATTGATGTATTTAATGTATTAATGCATTGATACATTAATGTATTTAATAGATTAATGTATTTAATGTATTAATGCATTGATATATTAATCTATTTAATGCTTTAATGTATTAATACACTAATGTATTTATGTATTAATACATTATTTAATGCTTTAATATATTAATACATTAATGTATTAAATGCATTAATACATTAATGTATTAAATGCATTAATACATTAATGTATTAATGCATTAATACATTAAATACATTAATAATGTATTAATGTATTTAATACATTAATATGATTAATACATTAATGTATTCAATAGATTAATAATGTATTAAATACATTAATGTATTAATGAATTTAATATATTTAATTTATTTAATACATCAATGTATTATTAAATACATTAAGATTAATGTATTAATTAATTACTATATCAATATTTTTATAATGTATTTAATGTATTATTAATGTATTAATTAATTAATACATTAATATAACACATTTATGTATTATATTAATAAGTTATTATTATATATTATATTAATGTAATAATTAAATAATACATTAATCATATATTAATGGTAGTTTCCAAAGTATGCCGGCCATCAACTAGCAACAACCATTTTATAAAAGTGGTTGATATACGCCGATCGGCGTCATTTTCTACCTTTTAAAATTAATGACGCCTATCGGCGTATATCAACCACTTTTATAAAGTGGTTGTTGCTAGTTTTAAAACAACAACTTCAATGAGGTGCCTAGTGGATAATCTATTCGGTTAGTAGAATTTGTTTTGTACCTAATACGACCACATTCTTTTATTAGAAGAGAGAATGGTATTTTTTACTCCAAGTGTGTGTTTCCTCAACCTTTTGTATATGACTATTCCCTTCCTAGTATCATTCCTCTAAATTAATGTGTTATCTTTAACCCTGATCGTAAGAGAGTTGTAGGCTTCATTGTTGAGAACTAGCTATGTGTGTCACCTATGTCCTCTATCAAGGTTATTCCATAACACTCTCTTGTAGGTCATTGTAGTTGTATTGGTAACTGTTAACTTAATGCCTTAGAAATTTTAAAACACTTTAACACTTCCTTGAAGCCCCTTTAAGTTTACATGGGAGACATAGTGGTTTAGAATTTTTAATGTTGGATTTATTTCAATGGTGCATAATTAATTGGGATGATATAATAAATTGGAACAATGGTGAGGTGTGGAACTTGTTTCTTGCTCATAGTAAATTATGTTAGACTATTACGCAATAAAAAGTAATGAATATATTTACCTTGCATAGTTGAATTAGCTATGATTTATATTAGAATGCTTGCGCTTATGGAATTTATGTCATAATTGTTAGTTATAGATTTTTTACCATTGCACAATTAGATTTTATGTAATAAATGGAGATTTTAGATTTCGGACTCCTTGCACAATGTATTTTATGTAATAAATTGAGTTATAGATTTTAGACTTTTGCGCGATAGGATTTTATGTAATGAATGACTAGTTAAAAACCCTTATTGGTGTCATTAATGTATTAACGAATGATAGATTAACAATCTTTTCTTGTGGCAATAAATTTATTAATGAGCGATGGATTAACAACCTTTTATTACGTCACTATTGTACAAATGAATGTTGGATTAAAAATATTTACTTGCGTCAATAACGTATGATTGAATGATGGACTGCAATCTTTATTTGTGCCGTCAATGTTATTAATGAATGATTGATGTAGACATTTGACTTCTTGCGCGAATTGAAAATTGATATGGCATAAGATGAGTTATGTGAATGATTACTCATGTACCATGTTCAATTGATGTTTAGGATGGATGGATTAATGAATTGGATGAACTTTATGCCGTTGATTTAGCTAGATGCTTGGATTGATCGTGTTACAGGGAAGTAGACACCTCCTTTTTCCTTAGAACAGTCACCAACCATGAGACCTTAAATGGTTAAAATAAATTGGAACTTGGGCTTGAGCGTTTCTTATGTGTCTTGGAGGTCCTAACCTTGCAGGGTAGGTTGGGAGGGTAGTATATTATGTGATTCTTATGATTATCTTTATGATCCTTAGGATTCATTATGTTATCTTATATTTTCTTGGTGTTATATGATAATGGTCCTTATGAGATGCCTTGAATGTTTAATATTTGTATTGTTATGTGTCGTTATTAATTATAGAATGCAATGATGTTGGAATGTTGATTTTAATGTGTTAATGCATCAATATGTGTGTCATGGTTCATGATGATGATGATGTGTCGACATTGTGTTGTAATGGATTTTTAATGCATTGAAATTGTTCATTAATATGTGAAGGCATTGTCGATGATATTGTTATTTATTATGATGTTTTAAATTTCCTAACGCAACAAGAAAAAAAAAATTACCTGTTGTATGTCGCTTTTGTTCTTGTAACGATGGGGACATTACATGTGGTATTAGAGTGGGTTCAATCCCACAACTTGGTATCATTATGCCTTCCTATGTATCAACACTTGATTACAATTTGTCACTAATTAATTTGAATTGTATTCATGCAGGTAATCATGGTTAGAGGACATCGCAGAGGTAGACGATGTGGTGCTAGGTGAGGAGGTGTGATGCCTCCATTAGCATCCACGCCAAAGGGGTCTAACCCCCAAGGAGAAGAACAAGTTGTTGGACGGGAACAGATAGTTGTGGGGGATGTGGTTGGGTTGATGAGATCCTTTCATAGGACTTGATTATCCGGCTGGATAGAGATGAGGCCAGGGCACTGGAACCCCCTAAGGGTCCACCGCGTGCCCTAGCCAGTACTGGTAGTGTTCACTGAGAACTCGAGAAGGTCAAGTTTCCTGATTTCTTTGGTGCCACGGACGACGCAGCCACCTAAGCCTGGTTGGAGAATATGGCGATGTCCTTTTAACTTTACGATTATACCTCCCACATGAAGATCCGCATGGCGGTCTTTCATATGAAGGGGAGCGCTCTTATATTATGGAAGATGTTCCTGCCACAACTAAACAAGGCCGTCAAAGACATTTCATGGGAGTTGTTCAAGGAGCGGTTCGAGGAGAGGTATCTATCTAAGGAATTCATTGAGCGTCAACTCAATGAGTTCAATGCCTTACGACAGGTGGTCATATGCTACCCAAGTATGAGGCTCGTTTCATGGAGCTACTTCGGTATGGTCTGCATCTGAACATCGAGAAGCTTAAGGTCAACAAGTTCTTGTTCACCCTTAATGTCAACATTCGTGCAAAAGTGAGGATTTTAATGCCTCAGATGTTGCAAAATGTTGTCCAGAAGGCCCTCATAGCTTAGGAAGAGATGATCAGCGGGGGTCAGAGCAAGACTCCTCCGAGACCGATGGGACATGTGACATTTGGTGTGCAGCAGCATTAGACACCAGCTAGACATCCACTAGGGTATCGAGGCACTCCGAGAGGATCCATATTCACAACACCACAGTGACCAGTGCCTTAGCATCAAACTCCCTATAGAGGACCACAACACTAGCAACAACATCGTCTGTAGCAACAACAATTCATGTATGTTCAACAGGACAAACCAGTGTTCTAGGTCGATGGGTCGTTAGCTTCTAATTCGGGGACCAAGAGTACTGGATCGAAGACCGGGTGTTGTACATGTGGAGAGCCACATTGCTAGCATGACTACCCAATTGAGAGGGCTAGAGAAGTCAGATCAACTAGACACACTACAGTCGAAGATTTGGGCAAGGCCCATTAGATTCATGTAGAGGTGAATAACCGCCAGGTCAATAACCATTCTACCATGCTCGAGACGTGAGGTACCATCGCTGACCAAACCTTTAGTATTTTGATAGATCCATATGCTATAAGGAGTTTTATTTCTGGGGAAACGCTAAAAATAATTAAGTTAAAGGTAGTCGAACAGGACGAGTTTAGCTACATGGAAATGGTTTTGGGAGCCAAGAAAAAGGTTCGAGGAAAGGTTATGGACTGTAGCCTTAACCTGGGATATTTTTTCACGAATTCCAACCTGTACTTCACAATATTAGGATCTTATGACGTCGTAATCAGTATGGACTGGTTGGAATCGCATTAGGCGATACTCAACTGTAAGACAAAACAATTGAGTTTGATTGATGATGAGGGACAGAGAAGAGTGATTATAGGAAGAAACCAGGGAGTTTCCCTAAGGTTCATCTCTTCCCTACAGCTATGAAAGAGCATGCACAAGGGATGCAAGCTATATGTGATCCTTTCGTTGAACGAAAAGGGCATGGTGGAACGAATAGAGAACCTTCTAGTAGTAAGAGAATTTGCGAACATATTCCCAAAGGAGTTACCAAGGTTGTCATCTGAGAGGGAATTGTAATTTACCATCGACCTAAAAATGAGAACCGAACCAATAGAAAGAACACCTTATTGGATCTCGACCCCCGAGTTACAGTAGTTCAACATCTAATTGAAGGAGTTGATGGACCTAGGAATTATACGTCCAAGCGTGTCGCCTTGGGGTGCACCTGATATTTTCATATGGAAGAAGGATGGGTCATGGAGAATCTACATCGACTACCGTCAATTGAATAAGGAAACAATAAAGAACCAATATCCATTGCCGAGAATAGATGATTTGTTTGATTAAATGAAGGGTTCGATGATTTTTTTGATCAAATGAAGGGTGCGACGATTTTTTCGAAGATCAAGTTGAGATCAAGGTATCACCAGTTACAGATCAAGGAGGAAGACATTCCTAATACCGCATTCAAGATGATATTTGGACATTATGATTTTACTATTTTACCTTTTGGATTGACAAACACCCCAGGGGTATTCATGAGGTTGATGAATGGGGTGTTCCATGAATACTTTGACAAGTTTGTTCAAGTATTCATTGACGATATTTTGATATATTCTCAGATGGTGGAGGAACATGAGGAACATTTTCACTTGGTACTACAGTGTTTATGAGAGAACAAATTATTTGGGAAACTGTCGAAATGATTTTTTTATCAATCAAAGATTCATTATTTAGGGCATGTCATCTCCAACAAAGGTATCTTTGTGGATCCAGCGAAGGTAGAGGATATTATGGAATGTCCCGCGCCGACGAACGTACCCGAAGTACGCAACTTCATGGGTTTAGCAGGACATTATCGATGGTTCATCGAGGGATTTTTGAAGATAGAAAATCCAATTACAGAATTGCAAAAGAAGAACAATAAATTTGTGTGGACCGAGAAATGCACGGAATCATTTCGAAATCTCAAGGAGTTTTTTACGACAACGCCGATACTAAAATTCCATGACATGGATGATGACTTCTTGGTATGCACCGACGAATCCAAGGAAGGCTTAGGTGGAGTCTTGATGCAAGATGGTCGAGTGATCGTTTACATATCGAGAAAGTTAATAAAGCATGAGGAGAACTATGCAATGCATGATTTGGAGTTATTATCCATTGTGTACGACTTGAGAGTATGGAGACACTACTTGATTGGATGAAAATTCGAACTAAAAATGGATCACTATGGTTTACAACACATTTTTAAGTCTTGTGAAAACCCTAGAAGACAAGTCAGCTCAGAAAAATAAGTAATATTAAAGTATTGTATGCAAAAAATGACAATTATGACTTGCTTGAAGAGACACATATTCACATGTCCATATTATTATAAATAGAAGGCACCCCAGCTCATTTGTACACACACTTATTCATCCATAAGCAAGGTGCAAGTGTTGAGGAGGAGTTGCAGTAGCTCCAGGTGTGCAGTAATTCCCTGTTTGTTATTTTGGTACTCTATCTTGTGAACTACCTTTGGAAAAGATGTGCTACCCTATTTTGTATGTTGTTTCTAGTGAGGCTTCCTAGAATCATTCTTTCTATCCAATATTAAGGTGCTCGGGGGTGGCTTTGTGCCTATGGTTGGGTAGCAATGGTGTAGCATTGCTTATGGTTGAACAAGCACAAAATTATAACAATTTATAGGCCCACACCACCTTTGGAATGGTCTAACCACTGGAAGGTACATTCCCAACTCTCTACCAAGCTCATTGTAGGAAAATTATAGTTCCATCTAGGGTTTCTGATCTTGTAGGAGCAACAAACCCTAACCTAATTTTTCGAGAACTTTAAATGAAGTGTTTGGAGTAATTATTGTATATCCTAGTGTTCCCTAACCCAATGCATCTCCTGGTGCCCTCGACCATAAAAAATGTCAAATTTAATGTTTGGGTCAAAGTCAATGTTTGACTAGTCAAAGTCAATGTTTGACTGGTCAAAGTCAAATTTTGACTGATCAAAGTCAAAAGACTGCAATGTCAAAGACATTCATGACTTCTTCAATAAAATTTGAGTGCCAAAACTGAAGGATGTTCTCTTAGTAGAGCATGGAAGACCAGGATTGACATCGTCTTTGCAAAGAACAAAAGAAAAAAATATGGAACCACAGACTGAAGAGTAGGTGTCAAAATATGAAGAGTTTGATTTTTGAAGCTTCCAAGCACATGAACATGGAGTAGGAGAAACAATAAAAATCAACTACTGTAGATATGAATCTCTAGAAAGAGAAGGGACCTTTGTCCAAGAAACAATCATAGATCTAGAAAGATCTCAGATCTAATACATTTAGAGGAACAACACACTCTCTAGGTTGGAAAGAATAATTGTCCCAAAAGAAAAGAAACTCAAGCGAAACAATAACCAGACTATAGGTTTGCATATTGGGTTTGATATTTTTATTGTTGCTTAAGTATTGCAATCCTTTATATTTTATTAATGCTAGGAACAAATGAATACTCAGTACCATGTACTATTAATATAAATGCTTGTTGTAGTTAATTGCAATACGAACTAACATCTCCTCTAGGAGATATTTCTTGTTTTTTTTCTCAGGCAGGACACCTTGGTAATTCTATAATAAATCACCTTGATATTGATATGTTCTTATATAAAATGTTATTATATTGTAAAGGATTTTTCTCTTGTTTTTCCTGTTTCGGACAGGTTATCCTATGTATAACAGGAATGTTACCATAGAAAAGAAGACTTGAAAGGACTTAGAGGGAGTCAAAGTTCAGAGGGATTCATTGATCAAGAAGAAGAAAGGTTTCGTGACAATTTTTCGAATGCATAGTGGCATGCAGCAGATGGAAGTGTGGTTTGAGGATTCTCTCAATTAGAGGGAGTTGATGGAAAAATTTGAAAAGAAGAATCTTAAAGGCTTCATGCCAAGTTGTAGGCATTTGTTCCCAGTTGTAGGCTTTGTGTCGAGTTGTAGGCCTTATTTTGAGTTGTAGGCTTCATGCCAATTTTTAGTCTTGGTGTTGAGTTATAGGCCTTGTGCCAAGTTGTAGGATTTGTGCCAATTTGTAGGCTTCGTTCTAAGTTGTAGGCCTTGTGTCGAGTTGTAGGCATCATGCCGAGTTGCAGGATTCATTCTGAGTTGTAGGCCTTGTGTCGAGTTGTAGGTTTCATGTCAATTTGTAGGCCTTGTGTCGAGTTGTAGTATTTATTCCAAGATGTAGGCTACTCAAGTGAGATGGTTTGGTATTCCAAATTGTTTCTACACTATTGAGATAGTCTGGTATGCTATTGGTGTAGTTAAGAACCTGTATGGTTGTGATGGTGTTGTTCGTAATATAATCTGGGTGATCATGAGATAGCATGTGTAGCTCTAGGATGCTATCAGTCTACAAGACCATGTAGGTATTTCCCATGACATGTAAGATGGATGGATAATGATGATAGTTATGATGATACTCATGACATGGGTGTATCCATGGGTGAGCACGTCATGTGGGTGTATCCCATGAAGAAGATGGTGACACACATTATGAGGTGTAGCTATAATGTTCTCTAGCACGTTGTGCCTCCTAGAAGAGATTGACAGGTCCACATGGGTGTAGCCATGTCTGACATAATGATTCTACCAGTAGCATGGACTACGTAACCATGATGAGAGGATCATGGCATAGAGAGCAAGGCTATGAAGACCATAAGGGAACATCATGGTTAAATACCTCCCTAAATAAGAGGGAGTGTTGATGTTTTGGTAGCTGTGGGAGGTATAAACCTCCATGGATAAACCTTTGACTAGAATAGAATATTCTGGAAGCAAGATAAAACCTAAACAGATGTGTGAAAACCCTAGAAGACAAGTTGGCTCAGTAGAATAAATAATATTGAAGTATTGTATGAAGAAAAGGACAGGTCAGACCTGCTTGAAGACACACATATTCACCTGGCCATATTAGTATAAATAGAAGGCACCCCAGCTCATTTATACACACACTCAGTCATTCAGAAGCAAGGCGCAAGTGTTGAGGAGGAGTTGTAGTAGCTACAGATGTGTAGTAATTCCATGTTCAGTCTTTTGGTACTCTATCTTGTGTGCTACCTCTCGAGAAGGTGTGTTTCCCTGGTTTATCTGTTGGTTATAGTGAGGCTTCCCAAAATCATTCTTTCTATCAAAGATTAATGTGCTTAGGGGTGGATTTGTGCCTATGGTTGGGTAGCAATGGTGTAGCATTGTTTATGGTTTAATGATCACAACATTCTAATAGTATGGACTAGTAAGAAACCCTCTTTGACAAATATTAGGGTTTTTGTATGTGATTTATATGCTCACATTCCAAATGAAAACAAGATTAAGCTAGATAAAAATGATGAAAAGTGTATTGTTATCAGGTATAAACATGTTTTGAAAGGTTATAAGCTTTGGAACCCAGGAAATAAAAGGGTAGTGTAAAACTGAGATGTGGTATTTAGATAAATCAAATATGTTGTCAAACATGAAGTCCTACCAAAGGAGGAAGAACTAGAGAAAATAGAGTTTGAATTGAAGGTTATTGACTTAGACTCTATAGAAGAATATCCTCATATTACAGTATTGAGGAGAATGGTTTGGTAAAGAAGGAAACTCAAAATGTGTACTCCACCTTGTTTCTATTCATATTTTTCTTTATCTATTACTGATGATTATCCTATAAATTTTAAGGAGGAAATTGATTCAGAGGATGGAAAACTCTAGAAAAAAGAAATGATTGAAGAAATGGTAGCATTGGACAATAATGAGGGTTGGTATCTAGTGTATTTTGCTACTCGAAGAAATCCCATTAGAAAAAAATGGGTGTTTAAGAAGAAGTTGAATGAAGAAGGAAAAGTGGAGAAATACAAAAATCGACTAATAGAAAAAGTTTATTCCCAGATAGAGGGAAATGACTATGGTGAAGTTGTTTCTCATGGTGGAAAGTTAACTTCTATTAGATTTATTTTATCTATTATTTCTACTATTTATTTTGAAGTAGAACAGATGGATGTGAAGACAACATCTCTACATGGGGATATGGAATAAGAAATTTACATGAAGTATCCATAAGGATTGTATGTGAAGTGAAATAAAGAGCTAGTATGCAAGTTGAAAAATTCCATGTATGGGTTTAAATAATCACCAAGGATGTGTTAAAAAAAATGGATACTTGTATGTTGGAACTTGGCTTTACAAGAATCAAATTGGATCACTATGTGTATTTCAAATTAATCGGTGATCTTATCATTTATTTGGTCTTGTATGTGGATGATATGTTGTTGATAGGAAACAACAAGGAAATTATTCGAGATGTGAAAACTTAATTTTCCTCTAAATTTGACATGAAGGATCTTGGTGCTGCAAATTTTTACCCATAATGTGTATAGAGAGGCATACATAGAAGATGGGGACTTCAAGGTGGTGTTTCAACAACTACATGTCCAAATTCATATAGAATAAGGTGATGACAAGCATAAATGTCATTTCTATAATGGGTTACTCTACAATCTTGACAAGCTATGTGTCCCTAAATATGAACAACTACAACTTATCAGAGAATCTCACACCTACAAGGTTGCATGACATTTTGGTGTTGGGAATACAATTTCCAACTTACAAAGGTATGTGTACTGGCCCAAAATGCAAGAAGATATAGCATGGTATTTTAGAGGATGTATACTTTGTTCTACCAACACATCGATTAATAGGAAGCAAGGTCTATACTATCCATTACCTATACCTACTCAACCTTAGAAATAATTTCCATGGATTTTGTGGGAGGTTTACCAACAACCAATAAGGGACATGACTATATGTTTGTGGTAGTTCATAGATTCAACAAGATGTGCATTATTATGTCTTGTCAAAATACCATCAAAGGACAAGAAACGAGAAAAATGTTCTTTGAACAAGTCTGGGTGCACTTTGGGATACCAAGAAGTAACATCTCAGACAGGGATACAATATTTTTTAGTACATTTTGGACTATAATGGGGGAGAAGATGGACACTAAGTTGAATAGATATATGATGTTCCATCCATAGTAGATGGGAAGACATAAGTAATTGATAGGTATTTGGCGTAGCTTTTTAGGGGCTACAATAATAAGCATCTGAAGACATGGGATGAAAATCCAATTTACATACAACACTCTTATAATAGAGAAGTCCATGCTTCTACTGGTAAGTTACCTTTTGAAACTTTATTTGGATATTTTCCACCTTCACCCTTGGATGTTGTATATGGATAGAAAGGAAGGGTGAGGGAGGAACTCACAAGGGATGCAATAAGGGAAGAAAAATTTGTGGAGAAGATTATGCAAATCCATTTGTAAGTAAAAGAGACGTTGAAGAAGTCACGGGAAAAATACAAGGCCATACATGATCAACAGAGAATGAAGAAGTCATTGAAAGCGGGAGACAGAGTTTTGTTATAGTTGAACAAGTAAAAACTATAGGTTTCTAGTAAGAAGATCAAGGATATGCGGTATGGACCTTTCGATATATTGGAGAAGGTGGTAGATAACTCCTAAAAACTTGTTCCACCCCCATACATGCACATTTACTCAGTAGTGAATGTGGATATCTCAAAATCTATGAGTCTTCCAATGTGGACCAAGATTAGAAGTATGTCCTACCTTCCGTATAAGACTTAGCACCAGATTCTTGGGAAGAGTTGGCATAGGACATCGTTTTATAAGAGAGGTCTAGAACTACAAGACATGGGCAACACAACCTTTGGCAGGTTGGGTTGAAAGGACAACTTCCAGGAAAAGCAAAGTGGCTCTCTAGGGAGAAGATAGAGGAAAACTTTCCTCACCTTATTTAGTAAATATTTTATGGACCAAAATACACCCTAACTGGGGAGGTTTCATCTATATTGGATCATTCTATTATTTTTCATCTATGTCGATTATTTCAAAGTGGAAAAATGTTGAGGAATCAACTTGCAGGGTCATTATAATGGTAGGTCCCAACTTGGAAAATTGGGGTTTGAAACCTTATGAGGCCATTTTGATGCATCAAATGAAATTTTTTGGGGTCACATCTAAAAAATGGATTCTTGTTGAAGGTGTCTCAACCTTTATTGGAAGCAATAAAAGGATCTGGGAGAAATTTTCCATCATCTCGTTCCTCTTCATGTGATGGATACTCAAGGAACAACTTGATAGGATGTCTTAATCCATGATCTTTGTTTTCATCCACCATGGGAGGTTGTTTTGGATAATGAGAGTGGTCTTCCCCGATCAAAATTAGTTCAATACCCAACTCTTTATACCCTGACCTCGTTGGAGACATGCACCAAGAAACAACAAAGAGCAAATTGATCTAATACTAGTAATCTATATTTTATAGAGAATGAAATCAGAGGTAGGAGTATGAATGGAAACACACACACACACATAAATATTGTATACGGAATAATACTATAGTGAGAACTGAATTCTATTAATAAATGAAGCAAGAAAACGTTATGAAATGTAAAGTAATACAAACTAGCAAGAATGGTGGTAGCTTATCTCTCAAGAGAGAGGTGTTGCTTACGTTCATTCGCAAAATCCATAACCCTAGGAGATGAAGTGGCCAAAATGAATGTGGGGCCTGAGGATTCTAGTTGATATGTCAACTTCACAAAGCCAGAACTTCTGCACACAAACTCCATTTCGGGCACACAATATCACATTGGAAAGATATCGATAAGAAGAAAACTTCCATTCCAGGATTAGGGATGCCATAGAAACCCTAATCTGTTGAAGGGACAAAAATCAGTATTGAGGGCCTAGAAAATGCGACTAAAGTTCAAGACTTGGAAAATTAGAGAAAGTTTTATCAGATGGGTAATTGTTATAAGTCAGTGGAAGAGGTGGGTGGCCACTGATATCCACCTGGATCATTTTCACACAAAATACTTGAGTTCTATAACCTATCCCAATGATTGGATGACAAGTGCCCATTATAGTTTCTTCGAGAATATTAAATCAACATCCAATAAGACATATATATTTGTAGTTGCATCAATGTATACGGGTTCTTCTACCTAATTAAGATCTAACACTCTTCTTGTGTTATCAAGCGATATGTGAACATATACAACACTTTGTTAATGTTGTATGTTTTTTTCTTAATATGTATTTTTTTCGATCACATTGAGGGATAACACTTTAGCGAATTAATACACAAATTATTCTCCAATATTTTATTGGAACTTTTCTTCACTTAAAAAATTTCTTAGAGAAGACTTTAGTACCTCATGATCTTCACCTTTCATTGGATAAACCACTACATTTTTGGAAGATTAACTTATAGTATTTTGAGATGTAATTCATGATTTTTCTTTAAATTTTATTTTTAAATTTTATATATAATTTTAATTAATTATTTAAATAAAATTTTATAGTAAGAAAAATACCTACACACAAATTTGATTTTTTTTAATTAGATGTGTCATATTGAAAAATATATTATTGTTTTTCTTTTTTATAATCACATGCGAAAGAGAAATTGTAGCCGCATAAAAGTTTAGATACATAGTTTTTAACCTCCGTTTAATTTTCTAAAAAAAATATTTTTTAATTAAAAAATAAAAAATTAAATTATTATTTTTATGGTATAAAAAAGGTATACTTAGGGAAATAAAGTATCATAGTCTTTATTTATAATAAAAAAATAATACATATGTATTTATATAAATATAATAATAATAATAATAATTAATGATAGATTATCTTTTATTATAAAATAAAATTTTAAATATAAATTTAAAAAAAAAAAAAAACATTTTTGAATTAATATATATTTTTTTTATTATAATTTTTTTAGTGAGGTTTTATATTCAAATATTAACTCCAATTACCAAAAGATATATGGATTAACAAGCAAAACCAAAAGGAACCATGATTGCATGCCACACAAAATTTAAAGTTGAACTTGATACCTAAAATGTCGTAGAACAATTGAAAAAACTAAAAGTCTTGATAATTAGTGGTCTAGATAACCATAGAAGAAAAGTCTAAAATTTCAAACTAGAAAAGACTTAGACAAAGCCATAAAAACCAGAGAGTGTATCAACCATGAGAAGGGGACACCTAAGCAACCACTAAAATGGAATTGGTCATAGGTCATACAACTGAAGAAGACCTTGTATGTAGACGACCAACAAAAGGAAGCATGAAGGATCCACCATAATGTCTGACCTACCAAGAGACCATCCTCATGAGAAATTTTTCATGCTCCTCAAGTGACTCCATCAATGGCTTGATCTTCCTGAAATAATGGTCACTTGGAAGAATTCTCAATGCAACCATGGTATTGGTGAGCCAGTAGAGTTCCAAAGTTCTGTAGAATTTAGAATTCCTTGTTCCAGTGTAGCCCAGGTCGGGAATGATACAATAATACCACCCACTTGTTTTTCAGCCTCCTCATCCTACTTATAAGCTTAGACCAACCTCACATCTTCTTCTAGATCCGACATGGTCACTTTATCATCTGTTGGAACAAATGGATGATACAACTCAACAACCTCAACAACATCAACAACATCCTTTGTAATGCATTTGACAACCAGGAGAATGTTTGGAGCATTGTCCACGGGGATCCATGAGAACAAGCTAGATATAATTAAAACCAGAGTCCCATTGTGTTAATAGAATGCACCATTAAACATACACCAAAGACTTGAGGTTATGAAGGACATAGACCACCCCTTTTCCAGACTTAACCCTCTTGGATCCATCATGCAAAGCAGAGCCTACTCTAATCTAATCCCTTTAATGTCATGAAAAAAAACTTAAGTGCTTACTCTTATGCCCCATTTCCCTCCTAWCTAACAATCTTCTCCCATCATACAAAAGAGAAATTATAAAATATAACTTTAATTTTATATAAATTTGAAAAATCAATAAATAAAACAATGAGAAATATAACTCATCTTTATTTTTTTACTCTTTTTACATTTTAATTTTTTTATTAATTTAATTTAATAAAGTTTTCTATTCAATTAATTTTTTCCTAAATTTAATTAAATAACAACAAATAGTCAATATAATATTAATTTAAATTATAAAGAGAAATTTTTATTAAAACAAATTATAAATTATTTTTACTAGAATTAAAAAAAGTTTATATATATATATATATATATATATATATATATATATATATATATATATATATATAATAAAATATGTATATAAAGAGTATATAGTTTTAGCAATTTTACTTCTATTTCTTTTTCATTTAAAAAAAAATTCAAAATAAATAATATCTAAAAGTTATATTACTTTCTTATATTAATTTGGGAAAAGTATTTTATTTTTTCCTAAATATAAATATTGATTGAAATTTTGATATAATGATGAATTTATTAGAAAAATGATTATTTTTTTATTTTCTTAATAATATATTCATGTCAAAAAATAGTCATTTTCCTCTTGTGTTTTCCTTTCTATATTTTTTTAAAAATGGGGTTAAAAAAAACAAATGTAGTTAATGTTGTGAGTAGTTATCACTATGATTTTCTAAGCATATTCTTGTTTACCTCTGTTTTGCAATTGGGTGGCCATGCTACTTTCACTGAAATATTCTTTTCTTATTTATTTTTATTTTGCATTTACTTAGTAAAATTTATCAGTATGCTTTCTTTTTTTTTCACTAATAAATTATTTTGTAAATATATTTTAAATAAAATTTATCTATATACTTACTTGTTATTTTCACTAATAAATTATTTTATAAATATATTTTAAATAATATTATTTTTATATTAGTATATTTTTATTTTATTTTATATTATTTCATATAATGTTTATATATTTTTTGTTTTTCTAAATTCAAAATAGCAAATTTACATTAGATTGGCCAGCTAGCATTCTTGTACTTTCAAATTTAACTGAAACATTATTATTGGCCAGCTAACATTCTTGTACTTTCAAATTTAAATAAAATGCATATTATTATGGCTTAAAACTCGAAACAAAAACAAAAGATATGGGATGATATGATGGATTATTCCATTTCGTTTATAGACATGATCCTTGAGGTTCTTCACAAGAAAAGTTCGTTATTCCTTTTCGTGAGGACCATTTCACGAGCCCATTTTTGCGGATTCCTTTGACACGGTGGCAATAGACACGATTTTGTCTTGTTATGTTCTAATCGGTTGTTACTCAAATCATTTGACTTATTTATTTTTATTTGTATATTGTTTCCTAAATTTTATAAATTTTATCTTATAATGTTTTAATTTTTTTAAATAAAACATATTTTTAAGAATTTATAGATTTTTTAATTTTTTAACCTAAATTTATAATGAGTGAATATTTAATAAAATATAATTTTTTTTTTATGAAGACGTTATCTATCTTTCTATTTATTTGTTTGGCTGGCGTATTACGTCATCATCTGGGTTTTAAAGCTCGCCAAATGCGTGGTCTCGACCTTTAAAATTGGCTAATTGCGTGCTCTAGGTGGTGTAGGACTCGCCCATGTGCATCTAGATAGCATAAAGATAGCATAAGCATTTCATCCCCAAAAAAAACACTTTTTTCCTTTGTATTTTTTAAGATTTTAAATCATAATATGTTAGTGTGATTTTTAATAAGAACTTAATATATAAGAATAATAAATAACTTGGAAGATGAGAGGTTTTTTAAGATTGTGTTACTATAGAAAAAAAATATCTATCTCAATTTAAAAAATTAAAAGCATTTTTTTATTTTGATTAGAGTTAAGAGGAAAATCAATATCGATAAAATAAGAGTAAACTTTCACAAACTTGATAGTGAAGTAGGGTATTGTACAATTCTTAAAACTTAGCGGACTAAAAGAAGTTGTCATCTTTATGACACTAATTGGTTGAAAATGAAAAACATTCGTTTAAAATATCATAAAATCACAATTTCAAAATATTTGTTACATAACAATCTTCCTAACCTTTTAACCCATCAAAACTATGATGAGCTTCTCTTAAACCTTTTTAATTTTTTTTTTAAAGAAATCCATATAGTTCCTTACCTTTCTTAAAGTCATCAAGATGGTTAAAGTCATATTTGTGACATCAAGACGGTTAAAGATGAAAAACACCTTTTCTTAAACTATCTTTAATTCACAATTTCAAAACAGTTATTAGAACAGAGACCTTCCTAACTTTTTAACTCATCACCTTTCTAACTTTTTATCTCATCAAAACTAAGTGAATTAAGAATGCTTCTCTTAAAGCTTTTGAAACAAAAAAATAAATTTCTAAAAAAAACCATGTAATTCTTTACATTTCTTCAACTAACTGAATTTAGTTACAAGTAGATGTTAATCACCAAAATCTAACTTTTTAACTCATCACCTTCCTAACTTTTTAATTCATCAAAAATATGATGAATTAAAAATGTTTCTTTTTAAAATTTTGGAACACAAAAATAAAATTCTAAAGAAAACCATGTAATTCTTTACATTTCTTCAACTAGAATAAACCAAATTTAGTTACAAGTAGATATTAATCATCATCACCACCATCAAACTTAATCACACTCCTAAAAATAAATAAACAATATATCACTCTTTAATAATTCAAATTGCACCAACTTCTTTAATGTCTATCAAAAAAATGTGATCAACAATATGACCCTATTTCCCTATCTCCCTAACCACAAGGATTTTTCTTTCCTAGAAAATTCTAATATGTCAAAAAAATATGATAACCTACATACAATCATAATATCACCAGTTAAAAATCCACCCTTAACATTTAACAATAATGTTAAGGCTATTGTTAAGCCTTAAGAACAAATTTATTTATCTGAGAATAGTTCCAATCCTAATTCTTGGTGCTTTCTTAACCATCTTACCATAAACAAAAACATGCATTTACCTCACAGGAAAATTCGTTATTAACATGTATATTAAATATTAACAAGACGAGCTGCACAGCAACAAGTCCCTGCCTTTAGGGCAGGGGTGCCATTGTTGGAAGCTTGCATGAGATTGTTTGAAGACAACGCAGTTGAAGTCCACGTGCTATATGTTCTATGCGAGATGCTGGCTATGACAGCTAAATGAACGATATATGAATATCGAAGTCCAGGGTAAGCTGTAGGTCACTCCACATTCTCTCAGAAATATGCAGCCGAAAAGGGAGTTGATCTTTGTGTCGGTGTTAGCGAAGCTAGTTGGAGAGCTAGAATATGTTAGAGGCAACCACTTAGACCACCTTAATTTATCAAAGCTTATCTCGGTGATAAATGCTCTCACTTTTTTTTTTTTTTCGCTTTCCTTGAGGGCATTTACCATGTGTACGTTGATTATATTAAAATAATATATAGAATTGTAAATAGAAATTATAATATTATAATTTCTATTTTAAAAAGGTAAAGAGATTAATGGAATCTAAGTAGTTAGTTGATACTATATATTCAAAGTATTCTGATCAATCTACAGGTAAGAATGTAATCTAAAATATGTTATTTAAACAGTAATTTTAAAAAATCAAAATATATTGTACAGGGAAGCTTTAAAAGACTTTTCAAAGTTATGAAGAAAGAATAAAATAATTAAAAGTTAGTTCGAGTACATGGATCTACGGCTAAGGCGGCAGGTGATAAAACAGAACACCCTAGGTGTTCGTTTGGTATTGGCTCAACGATTTATTTCGATTCAATAGAGATGCTCCTCCTTACTCCACTTTAGGAATGCCCCACACTTACTGCCTTGTAAGATAAGGGCTTCCAAAAAGCATTCCCAAACTGAAAACGAAGGGATTGAAGAGGGATTTTAAGGAAATCAATTGGGAGAAAGAAGGGGTTCGTTCACCAGTTCGAAGGCAGCTCCAAAGGCTGAAGGAAAAGAAAACATTTTCAAACAAAATTTATCACATAATAACTTAAAAATTGAATCTCTCCATTCATTAACTCACCTTTTACATATCTTAAAATTTAATAAGTCAAACATAAAAGAAAATATGACTTAAAAACTGAATCTCTCTATTCATTAACTCACCTTTTATATATTTTAAAATTTAATAGGGCAAACATGAAAGAAAATATGACATGCATCTTTTTGCTCAAGATATTGCGAAAATCTGATTGATATTCTAACGACATGGGATGAAACCTTCATGGTTAGAAAAGTGTACTTTGCATGGTTGTCTTCCAGATTGTAATGTGAGAAATTATGAAATTGTTTTACAAACTATAATATGAGAAATTATGCAAAAGTAAGAACCACTAATCAATCAAAACCTGTTTTCCCGTTATTTTTCCATGGGTTCTATAGTAGTACTCGTTTTTTCCATGGGTTCTATAGTCGTACTCGTGTTTTCTTCTTTATATTGTTATTTTTAAATGTATGTCCACACCATATTATAGTGTTATACTTTATGAGATCGGAGACCAAATGGTTGGACGGAGATGTTTTTTGAAACACTGATTTTCAAAATAACGACATTGTCATTGCAAGTTGTTGTTTTTAAAAACAAAAATGAATTTTTTTTAAACAACGTTTTTCAAAATAACAATAATGTCGTTGCAAGTTGTTGTTTTTAAAACAGTCAAAGGGGACAAAAGTGAACTAGTGTTAGGCTGATGGGAAAAGTGAGTGACAAAAAACATATGCCACAGTAGGTGGGATCAATGGGAGGAGTGATTGATTCAAGTGATTTGAGTGACTAAAAACATATACGGCAATGGGTGGGACTACGGACGGATTGAAACATACGGACCCGAGCGAGCAAGAGAGCCAGTTAGTTAGTTAGTGTGTCAGGTGCATGGATACTTATTGGATAAATGGGGGATGTTGGCCAAGACAAGAAAGAGAAATAAAAACAGACAAGCAGGACAGGACAGAGGGAACATAATAAGTTAAGGAAGAACTTGTGAGTTTGAGGTTGTCAAAAGCCAATTGAATAAACCAAATTTTTCCAAGGAGATTATGGCTACGAACCAACAATTAGGCAAAGACTTAGTATGGTATGGTTTAGAGAGGCCCAGAGCCAATGGCTTACAACAGTTTCTAATGTATTATCAAAGATAACTTAACCTCTGCGCCACTGGAAGTGAATGAAATGATTTTCCATTTTGACAAAACAATAAGAAAAGCTAAGTAGTCCAATTAAATAAAGTAGAAACGGAAACAACCCAACCGAGGGCTTTAATGGAGCCTTCTTATGACTAAGGATGCAGAGGGGATCGTTGGAACTCAGAATGGTGTGGAAAACGTGAAAAAAAAAAATATAATGACCTTCAACGCGTCATGCTTCATGCAGAGCATGACAAGTGTGAAATTACTTTAAAAAAAAATAATATAATGACCTTCGACGCATCATGCTTCATGCATATCCTCGACAAGTGTGAAATTACTTTCCACGCATTCCTTAGGTGATACATTTGTACAACAATTTTGTATGATGCAGGATGTCTCTTGCACATTGTTGGTTGTTTACAGTAATTCCAAAGAAAATTCTTGAAGTGAGATGACCTATCAAACAGGCACCTGTTGGTGTAGAGAAAGGCCACATGGAGCATCAACATGACCTGATTTTCCTTGATGGACTGCTTGTTCATATTGTTTTCTAAAATGTCCATCAAAGAGCCTTTCGTCCTCCGAAACTCAGTGCATTTCCCTTGAATGAAATCGACAATCTTGATGCCTCCTGAGTTGACTGTGCTCTTGCCCGTCAGTAGCTCCAAAAGAATCACTCCAAAGCGATAGATGTCATATTTTTCGTCCCTTGAAGAATATTAATGGCTATAAATGAAGAATTTACCTGGGTAGATAGAAGCAGTGGAGCACATGGCGTCGTCCAAAAGCTTGGCCATGCAGAAATCAAAAAATGGGCCCTCCATGTGATCATCTAACAATACGTTTCTAGGCTTCAAGGCACCTTGTACAATTGTCAGATTGCGGGACCATGGTCAACATAACATTTTTGGTTCAACTGCAGCTTCTCGACAACTATCCCTGTTATAGCCTCGCTTGGTGACATGCAGATAGGACAAGAGGTAACAATTAAGGATACAAATTAAGTGGTGGGTTAGAGCCAAAGGGTTGGAATCCATTGCCCCATTGTTTTCTATAATGGGAGATAGTTGTATGGTGATGCGCTCTGGCCTAATCTCCTTCACCACAGCCTCCACAATTTTGTGGGCGAAACAACAGCGGTTCTCAATGCTTCTGGCGTATTTGTCAAATCTTTCGTTGACATTGTCCTTGAGAAATTGATCGATCAGGTAACCATGAGATCCATGTATCTCCATGCCATCAAACCCCGCTGACATTGCTCCGTGTATCTCCATGCCATCAAACCCCATTGACATTGCATTTCTGGCCACTCTGCAGAACTGATCGATTGTTTCAGAGATTTATGTTATCGTGAGGGTGTGGGGTTTGGAGCAGGTGCCCTTATTGTCGTTGACATCAAGATGTTCCATTGTTATGGAATCGCCTTGCTGGTGGAGGATAGCAGGACTTCCTGGTTGGACTGATAAGCTGCATTATCAAATAAAGAAACAACAATTGGTTAATAATATACAGTAATGATACGTTATTTTATACGGGAGCATAAATTCATTTTAATCCCAAATCCGTTATGGGAAAGAGTCATTAGATTCCCGAATGCGGTAATCTGAAACGACCAAGCGACCAAGCTTCCTTAGTCTGTATGAGGAAGAAAGAGATGCATTGCTTTGCAGACCTTTTTTTTGCTAGAATGCCTTAGCTATATACTCTTCTTTTCTTTTCTTGCAGGTCCAATTGTTCTACTTGAGGTGCCCAAGTAGTGGCCCAATTATTTCCTTTCCAAAAGCTGTTGAATATTCTCATTGTTTCTTTGTTTGCAAAAGGTATGCCCAAGATTTCATTGTTGTTGAATACTCTAACGAAAATTTTAGTAACGAAAATTTTAGAGCACAATGAATCATAGAGGTGACAAGACTTTCAATTGAGCAATGTCAAAAGAAAATCAAAACATCTATAGTACTTACATTATTTTTTTTGTATTTCATACTACAGTGTAGGTGTGAAAAGTAAGTGTAGGATTGAACCACAATTAGAATTATTGTTCTTTGTTCTTGAGCACATTATCCTTATGCAGAACATAAGGACTTCCAGAAAGGTTTCCTAGGATTTAAAAGTCAATTTCATCATGGTGGGAATTGTTAGAGGACCATTGTCACCTTCAGTCCACACCTCGTTTTTCTACATAATAATTTATTAACAAGAAATCAACAAAAATTGTGACAAGAACCCCACCAAAATTCATAGCACAAAGGCATGGAATTTGCAGTAGGAAATCCATGGAATCTGTAGCATAAAATCCCAAAAGTTTACAATAAAAAATCACAATAGGAAACACATGAATATTATTCATTTTGTTTGGTAGGGGTAAAAGAAATTATATGCTCCCGGCTTAGTTCGAGTTCGAAGTGTCCACTTCGAGTCCTGGACACCACCATAGCTTAGATTCATGAAAACTCAGAACACACCCCAGCACAACCCATTGAAGTACAATCTAAATAATTGTATCCTACCACAATCCCTCACCTTTTTCTCTTTCAAGAGTAAATAAATAATATGGGAAATTGATCGATTGATTTCAACAGCTTTGACATAGATTTTATAGCAAAGTTGTAAATTCTTTTTAGCATAATTTTGTTTTACAAATAAAATTACAAAACATTATTTTTTTTTTTAAAGATAACGGTTATTGAACTTATTCCTTGACTCTAAATTCTTGACACTTAACAAAATGGACTCGGCATACTACAGAAGAAAATTGGACTCATCATATTACACAAGAAAACAAATTCACACAAATTCACAGTACATAATTAAGAAAAATAATCCCCATTGACCAATTTTCCCAAATTTAATAAAGGTAACACAAAGTAGTCCTATATTGTGTTTTAAAACCTATGGAATCCAAGCCTATCCGCTCCCATTATAGAATCTAAATGTGTTTCCTTACGATTCAAAAGTAGACATCATTTCATTTTCATTCATTTACCCATAAGTGTTTTGAATGTAAACAGAGATCCAAATAAGATGAAGAGGATAAAACATAAATCGTATGACTGTAGATGGACCAGATAAAACATTAAAGCTTAACTTTACATTTCAGCTTCAAAAATTGTAGATGGACTGGATAAAACATAAATCGTACAATTGTCGTAGTTTAATAGATAAGTAATCAGAATATTAGAGACAAAGTGATCCATTCACCACCTTCCAGTGTTGTGACTATTTGATATTGATCTGAGATTCCCATTAGGATGCAAAGGAAACAACTCTAGCAATTTGCCTTTCCTTTCATATTGTCCATCTCTAGCTAATGCTTTAATCCATATGTCATTTATGGAACTGACGGCACATTCAGCTTCACATAGAGTTTCATCTTAAGTAGATTGTAAATGTTGTTTAACTAAGAAATTGACCACGGTCTCTATCTCAGCATGGTCTCTATTTCTTTACGAGAAATTCCTAAAGAAAAACAGAAGCAAGCTAACATAAAGAAAAATTTAAGAAATAACACATCATATATGTCAACCCTAAGCCTTTTATACCAATGTAACTTTGCATCTGATTTCCTTTGCCTAAACCTTTTTCACATACAGAAATAATATTAAAAAAAATGAAATTATCCCTGTATGATTCTTTACCATTGTTGTTGGAGACTATGCCTAGCTCTGACTTGCTTCCATTGAATGGAACTACTCCCTCCACTCATTGATCTCATCTGCCACAACCTCCACAATTTCATGGGTGAAACTACAATTGATCGATCAGGTAACCATGAGATCCATGTATCTCCATGTCATCGAACCCCATTGACATTGTGTTTCTAGCTACTCTGTGGAACTGATCAACTATTTCAGATATTTCTGTCATCGCAAGGGCATGGGGTTTGAAGCAAGTGCCCCTAGTGTAGTCCCGCATCAATATGTTCCACTGTTCTGAAATCGGCTTGCTGGTGGAGGACTGCAGAACTTCCTGGTTGGGCTGATAAACTGCATTATCAAATAAAAAAACAACAATTGATTAATAATATACAGTACTGATATGTTATTTTATACTGGAGAACAAATTTGTTTTAATCCCAAATCTATTATGGGTCAGAGTCATTAGATTCTCGGATGCGGTAATCTGGATAGACCAAGCTTCTTTAGTCTGTATGAGGAAGAAAAAGGTGTGTTTCTTTGCATACCTTTTTTTTGTTGGATTCCCTTAGCTATATAATCTTCTTTGCTTTGTTTGCAAGTCCAATTGTTCTATGTGAGGTGCCCAAGCAATGGCGGTTGTGTGAGATGCCCAGGAAGTGAGGAGGTGGTGAACCTATTATTCATGCGAGGTGTTGAGGCAGTTAGGGAGTGTTAAGGAAGTTCAAGAGTAGGAGAGGCCATTAATGTGCAAAGTATCGACTGCAGAGACATGAAGTGTCAATGGTGAAGCCCTCGGCTGGCAAGGCAAGGAAACAGGTTGCCATGTCGATCACATCAAACTACATTGAGAAGAGCATCTAGTACAGTGGATGCTCTGTGCAGAAAAATAGCTGACACTCAGTCTGACATAATGATGTTCCACCTCATAAAATACCAATTATTTATTATATATATATATATTAAATTGTTTTTCTGCAAATGACAAATATTTTTTTTTAAGAAACCCATCACCACTGGTATTTAGTCTCATCAGAGTTATCTTAGCCAATCAGAAAATTAAAATATAAGTATTTGAAAATTATAAAAAAGGTTTTTAATTTTTCAAAAAAATAAATAAGTAAAAATATAATCTTAAAGATAGGAAAAACTTATTAAGAAGATAGTGAATGCACCAAATAATGTCCCAAAAATGATGGGTTGATAGGTTGATGAGGGCTGGGCAAAAGCTATAGTCCCTTAGGGACTAAAAACATAATTTTAAAGATAGGAAAAACTTATTAAGAAGATACAGAATGCACCAAATAATGTAGCAAAACTGATGGGTTAATAGGTTGTTGAGTGCTGCGCGAAAGTTATAGTCCCTCGGGCACAGACTAATAAGTGTCCATTCTTCGAAGCGCAGCTCCCGTTGAGTAATGGAATTTAATCAAGTCAAAGATAAAACTCATGGGACATACACTAGATATTCATGGCATTCGTCACAGATAGGCAAAATCATGAAATGAACACTAGGTTTAACACACAAAATTTGTAACTCGACCAGGTACGCGTATGCTTCCCATCTTTGGGCAAATTCTTTATCAAAGCGAAAATTTGTTTGGTGGTTTCTTTATCAAAGCGAAAATATGTTTATCTTATATCCATGGACACGATCCTTGAAGTTCTTCACAAGAAAATTTTGTTATTCCATTTCGTACTATTTTGATAATTAAGCCTTTAATATTTTAAATCACATTTAATATGTTAATACGTCTTGTGATTTTTAATGAAGAGTTAATATATAAGAATGAGTAATTAATATATAAGAATGAGATAAATAAATTGGAAGATAAAGATTGAGGTATAATGAAGAATTAGAGAATTAAATAATAATAATTTGATAAATTTGATTTTTAAAAATTAAAATTATTTTTTTATTTTGATTAATGTAAACAAGAAAATCAACATTTTTACAATGAGTCAATTCTCACTAGTTTGATAGTGAAAAATGGTATTGGACAATTCTCAAAATGTTATGGGTTAAAAGAATTTGCCATGTTTGTGACACTAAAAAGTTGAAAATGATTAGCACTCTCTTAGAGTATTTTTAAATCACAATTTCAAAATATTTGTTACAAAAATCTTCCTAACCTTTTAACCCATCAAAACTATAGTTAGCTTCCCTTACCTTTATGAAAAAAAACAAATTTTAAAGAAATCCATGTAATTCCTTGTACCTTAATTAAAGTCATCTTCTTGACATTAAGATGGTTAAAGATGAAAAACACTTTTTCTTAAAATATCTTTAAATCACAATTTCAAAATATTTGTTAGAGCACCGACCTTCCTAACCTTTTAACTCATCGAAACTATGGTGAGTTAAGAATGATTTTCTTAAACTTTTTGGAACACAAAAATAAAATTCTAAATAAAAACATGTAATTCTTTACTTTTCTTAAACTTTGATAAACCAAATTTTGTTAATCACCACCATCACGCTATCAAACTTAATTACACTCATAATAAAAAAAGGTATGTCATAGAACACCACCACCACCAAAAATTACACTCATAATAAAGGATTAAAAACTCTTCATACCAATATGTTTTTTCAACCATCATATTTTGTGTTTTTGGGGGGCATATAGTAAAGGATATGAAATTCCCACAATACAATATTTCAGATATAGTAAAGGATATGAAACATAGTAAAGGATATGAAATGCCAACAATACAATATTTAAGTGAGTTTTTTGGGGTTATATTAGAGAGGTATTGATTAGATTAGTTATTTAGAAATATCCACCATGTGTTGGTGACTCCATATCAGGTAGCTAAATTAGCGACATAATCAAGGGAAAAACAAAAAACACATAGAATTCACACAAGATACAACACAAGAGAGAAAGAGATGAACACACAAAAAACAACCTGAACTTTGGCATTAGACATAGCTTCTATTTATACACATTTAGATGAATTTGTATTGTTGATCATGAGCATAGATCGAGGGCTCATATTGTTTCTTCTAGATACTTCTCTTCACTCTAGCCAAGTTTATTTATTACATCTTATCTCTAACAACTACTTTGATTTTCTTGTCTCTTACTTACTCACGTAGGTCATCAAGTCTAGTTTACCTACTCAACAGGTCATCATGCCACATCCATTAGTTATGTATTCTAACACTCCCCCTTAATGAATACATGTCTTAATGTATATTTGATGAGGTATTTATCATATTCATGTCCTCATATTATGTCATCTTCATATGGTTGCACTTCCTTTGGTGTGTTGATTCATTTTATTGGATTTCCCTCATCATAAATATCCTTGGGATTTTCTCGCTTACTCCTAAAAATTACAATGCTCAAGTGGTTTCAAATGATGACTAACCATCACAACAAATGGTTTCTAGCTGAACACAAGCTTTTCTTACAAGTGGTTATGACTAACCACGAACCTCTCACGTAGATGGTTTAAATTGACCATGAACCTCACACACAAGTGGTTTTGACTAACCATGAACCTCGCACATATATGGTTTCGGCTGACCAAAAACCATCATGATGGGGAAAATGATTTATAATGCACACTCTCTTGGTATTTCTCCACTATGAGCTTCATCCTCAAACTTTCTACTTCTTCGTTGGTAATTGCATAAAACTGATTACTGCTTAAACTTTCTGCTTCTTCCTTTTATACTTGGAAAAAAATGATCATTGATTTCCATATAAAAAAAAATCCATCTATTGAGATACATGGGTGCCATTAGTTCTACTTGTTTTTTCTCTAAGAATCGTTTTCACCTACATGGTTCATCAACACATTAGAATTCCCCTTAATAATAACTTGGTCCCAACTCATGCTCTAATATTAATCCATCTCACATTCTTCCCCTTAATCAAAGATCCAACTTCTTCAACTCACCATCAAACTTAGATACGAGTACACCTATCATCCTCGTACCTACCTAGTGGTTGATTCCACAACTTGATACCACATCCACTCTATGCATAAGAGGGATGCATGCTACATGATTTCATGTACTGTCACACTAATCCATGTAATCCTGACTCAACAAGGCTTACTAAAAACCCGGGGAATACATCTTTCCTATGGAAAATATTTAAAACTTTACACCAAAAACCTTTGGGGTGTTGGGCATAACCAATCATGCACCCTATACAACACTTATTCATCACTTCAAAATTTCATCTCAAGTACAACAAGCATTCTACATGATTTAAATAATTTCCAACAAATTACAAGCCCTTTACATAAACCCATTTATATTTTATCACCAAGCATACCTTATGTTTTACCTCTTCATTCAGAATCTTATTTGTCCTAACAAATTATTTCATCTCTTACAATGATCTAGTCTTTTCTTATTTGTCTTTCACCATTCATCTTTGAAAAAAAATTCATTTTGCCGTACTTAATCACATGTCTCTCTTGTGTTGTTTTTGTCTTCTTCTTTCATCTTCTTATTTTATTTCCTTGCATTATTTTGTCTTCATAATGTCTGGTACTTAATGATTTATGCAAATAAAACTTGTCTATTGTAAGGTTGGTCAATTCCAACACAAACTCAAATATGTGATAGTAGTTGACTAGACTAAACGTCACTACAACAATTATTTCACTTTTCTTCCACCCAAACTGACATACTTTCTATTTTTAAGACATCTTAATACTTGACCATAAATGAAATTGAGGTGTCGAGCAACACCTAACATGCACCTCGAACTTCTCAAGCTAACGTCTTTTACATAACTTCTTCAAAGATTTGCATTCACCATGATGATCTCTTATTAATCTAGACAAGAAACTTGACTCAATATTTGACTATCTTGGAAAGGAACATAAATTTGGTAGAGACTCACACCATAACTTTATCTTGATTCTTTACATAAACAAATGCCCAACCTTACTCTAACTTTCACTTTAACTCACACATGGAATTTTGTGACTCTCTCACCACTTACAAATTGGCTTTGGATATTTGTTCTTCTTTTTTTGCATCAATAGACTCTCCACCTCAATTTGACTAAACTAGGAATTTTACCTCTCTTGTACAATTTTCTCTTTATATTTTATAAATCCATATGACCATTCCAAACAACTTCAAATTATTCTCTATAATCAATAAATGATGACTCTTTTAGTCAATACAATATCAAGACCATGCATTTTCAAACTCCCTATGACATCTTGATTATTAGGCCCTTACCTTCATTAATTCAATGAACAACCTCTTTTATTTTCCAAGGAATAGTTGCAACTAATAGAGCCATACATATTATAATTTTTATTATGATGATTAGCAATATTCGCTAAACACAAATATATATCTTTGGCTCCCATTCTCTCGCTATAATTAATAGAACCCTTCTTAGTTTCTTGTTCTTCTTCATCCATCTCCACCACAAATCAAACCTTCCTTGTTTATCACTCCTTCCACACCCAGGACCCCAAACACCTCAAAACCCCTCTTTCTACCCCTGATATCATTTTCTTCTTTTGGATCATCATCAATAAGTTCAAGGAGAATGTAGTAAAGACTCACCCAATTATTGGGAAATCTGAACCTCTAGGTAGGTGCCTTTATTCTTCTTGAAACTTCTTCATAGTTCCACCATTCAAACCCTTGTTCTCCTAGCTCTCACAAGCGACGCTCCTCCTACAAATTCGACCCATAGAGAAAATTCGACGGCTCCACTAGCTTACCCAGTATTGAATTATGTCCTTTTTCTCCTTGTAGTTGACAATGATCTCCATATTGTCAATCCCAACACTGGTTCTTTGAACGACCTTGAGTTGACTATGGGAGGATTCAAAG
>JASDQU011101143.1:5291-18718 GCA_032191745.1 Picea mariana | reverse complement strand
CAAGTTTCAAAAAAAAAAAAAAAAAACTCAAAACATACCATTATCTTATCCAAATAAACTATTCCATCGAGTATTTATTTACATATTTACACTCTTTTTCCTATTATATTGCTGTAAAAAGTGATTCGTACATACTCTTTGTAGGGATGATTTGCTCTTCTTCTATCAAATCACTATTAAAGTGATTGGTGCATGGTTTTTGAGGGGAACATTGTCTTTTTAATATTGGTAATGAGTAATATGAAACCGCTTACATTTACGAAGATGCAAAAGAGATATTCAGCAGTAATTGGCTTACTGGATAATGTATTGTCGATATTTCAATTTATTATGTTATTGAAGGGAGATATAATTTTTGTTTTTGTGAATTATTTGTTTGTATGGTCTAGATATATTTTGGCTTGTTTATAGTTGAATATTTGTTTATTTTAATTAGTTGTTTATTAATGATTTTATTAGTTGTTGATTTTCCTTATAGATGAAGCGCCAAAAGTCATGTCAGCCTCGTTTGGGTAAGTTAGTACATCAACTTCTCGGGGTCGTAACGTTTGCATACGATCTCCGTTTTAGGTGTATGATAGCTCGTTGGAAGGGTATCGTCGAGGAGATTCATTTTGGGGGCTCAATCATGCCTTCAGTTATCATTGAAAACCTCAATCTCGAAAAAACCTTCATTTGGGCCCTCAAAATGGCCCCGAAAGTTAAAAAACTGCTAAAAATAGTAAATTGCTAAATTTGCGAGAAAACTATTTTGAGCCAGTTGGAAAAGGTGGGTGGTCATCGATATCCACCTGGATCACTCACCATAAGACTGTGGATCTAAATACTGAACCAATAAAATATGCATGGAGGGAAATGGTTTAGTGGTCGTGAGTGCAATAGGAGGCTCCTCGAAATTAGATCGAGGCCTCCTAGTATCGGTTGGATCACCAAAAAGATCCCTTGCATCCTGAAGAGTAGTCTGGGCCCACTTGGGCCTCTGCTCTAGCTCTACATGTGCATCTGGATGCACTGACTCTACATCTTATTGTTCTGAATCTGTATCTGGATCATCTGAATCCTCTGAATCAGAACTCTTGTATGAAGAAGAGTCAGCATGTGCATTCTCATCATCTCAGACAGGTGGAAGAATGAAGATGCCTGCATGTAGCTGTTGAGGTACTTGTGAGACACTTTCCTCAAATTGGACACTTCGCTCAATGATGAGCCAGTCTGAGGAAATATAACTAAGTTTGTATCCCTTCACACTATCATGGTATCCAACAAGGATACACTATGTGCTCTGTGGATCAAATGCCTTCCTCTTTTTAGAGGGAATCTGTGCCCATGCACGTGAATCAAAAATATGAAAGTGGGTCACTTCTGGTTTGAGGCCGCTCTAAGCCTCATAGGGGGTATTATCCTTGACATATCTATGGGGGGATCTATTTTGGATGTAGGTTACACAATTAAGTGCTTCGGCCCATAGTATTTGTGGTAGTGACTTTGCATGTAGCATGCAAGATGCCATCTCTTTTAGAGATCTGTTTTTCCGCTCAACAACTCTGTTTTTCTATAGAGTATAGGGAACTATGTTCTGCAACTAAATTCCTGCCTCATGACAAATATTTTGAATCTCATGATTGACATACTTTCCCCCGTTATCAGTTCATAGGACTTTGATTTTATTTCCTGACTGTGTCTCAACCAGGGCTTTGAAATCTTTGAGGTGTTGAAAGACCTCTGATTTTTGCCTGAGAAATTAAATCCATGTGAAACATGAGAAATCATAAAAAAAAATGAGAACAAACCTCGCTTTGTTGATTGATGGATGCGAAAAATGACCCATGAGGTCACTATGGATCAAATATAAAGGAGAGGAAGCTCTCTGAGTCTTTCCTTTGTCGAATTTCTCTTGAGGGTGTTTTCCAAGAACACATCCCTCACAAATTCCTTTGGAGAAATGGATGTCTAGTAGACCATCAACCAATATTTGCTTGCTAAGTTGTTTCATATATCTGAAATTCAAATGCTCGAACCTTTCGTGCCATATCGTACTGCTTTCATCTGCATGGGTAAGCAATAAATCATAATCTAGTTCAATAAATTAAGAAAATGTATACAATCTAGATTGATGATTTACCTCACTGGTAGCAACCCTGGAATTGGTTTGCATGTCATAGATGTCCACTGCATTAGGTGTGAATATGAATTTATTTCTGGTGCCAAAATTAGTCATCCGATACATAGAGAGAAGATTGACGAAAAGTTTGGGAATGTGCAACACATTCTCAAAGCTTCTGTTGGTGAGTTCAATCCTTCCTTTGCCAGTGACCTCAACTGGAGAGTTGTCCCCCATAAGAATAGAAGGAAATTTTCATGCATCCAATGAATAATATAATGCTTTTGTGGAATCCATGTGATGTGATGCTCCTGAATCTAGGATCCAAGCATTGAGAGAAGAGTTAATGGAAATCAAGGCATGGATAGAATTGTCTTCCTTGGGATTCTAATCTTCTCGCCTCTTCTTGTTGGAACCCTCGAGAATGTGATATCCAAGGTTATTTTTCTGAAGTATTTGATTCATTAGATCTATTTGTTTATGCATGCATGCAGATTCTGGAAGGAATCCTTTATGGTAGCATCTGCATTTCTCCCCTTTTCTTGCCTTTCCACCTTTGGATCTGGAGGCATCGGTGAAGGGTTTTGAGTACCCCTCCTTATTCGGATTTGCGTGATATTTCCTTTTGTCTTTATCTTTAGATTTCTGATATTGATGGCTGCCATCTTGCACAGTAAGTGCATGTGCCTTGGCCTTTGATTTTTCCCATGTTGATGAGATTGGTTTGCTCTTGTGTCAGGGATTCAATAAATTCCTCAAGAGAAGGCATCTTCCAGGTGGCTCCAGAGACGAATTTGACTAAACGAAATGTGGATATGAGCATGAATAATTCAGGACCAAGTTTGGGGAGAATGGTGAGAGCCATTTGTTTCTCCTCCCTAGATTTATCAACCCCGCAAGCTTTGAGTTGCGACAGTAAATCCTTGTATTTTGTAAAGAAATCTTGGAGATTGTCGAATATTTTTGGATCCAATGTGAGAAATTCCACCTCGATCATGTGTCCCCTCATCTCACCCTATTTTCCAAAGAGCCCTGCCAAGGTGGTCCAGGATTCATTGGGGGTTTTATAGGAAGATATGTGAAAACAGAGATCGAGAGAGATGAGACTGCAAATTGTTTCGAATGCTTCATCCATTCGATTTAGATACTTGGATTTTTCTATGTCTAATGTCAGTTATGTCTCTGTATTCAAGGTTAACATGTACAATCCTCTGGTTTGGAGATGTATGATTATTCTCTCCTTCCATGCAAAGTAATTATAAGGTGTAAGAATGAATTCTTTTGGGAATTCCATTTTTCCGCTGTCTTCAATCTTTGGTACCTACAAAAATAATTTGGTGTAGCTTTTGCTTAGCAATCCGTCGGCTCTGATACCATGTAAATTTGTTGAACCTACACATAATAGATCTAGCTAGAAAATACCACACACATTTGCAGAGAGAAATTGAGCAATAAGAAGCAAGAGAGAAAATAATGGAAGAATTCTCATTAATCGTAATGAATAATGAATAATTTACACATGATATACTCTGTATAACTCAACCATTTCACACTGGAGGTGAAGCCAATGTGCTATAGTGATGGTCTAGAGTGATCTGGACACACAACAACAATTACGGGAGTGAACTCCCACCTATTCTAGTCTCTCGGGCAGTTACGGGAGTGAACTTCCACCTAGTTGAGTTAACTAGTCTACCAGTCTTCAGTTAACTGACTGAAACAAAGTGAAGTGAGCAGGAGATCAGAGAATCAAGGGTAATGCACTAGTTTGGTGATGATACCAACGCTAATGCACATTAGCTGGTGATGATGCCAATGTTGCATTGTGATAAAACCAATGCAACATCTAGACTCCACTCAACTAGTCAAACTGAAGTGAAAATTGAAGAGAATATTCTCCCTAGAGGAATATTCTTCCTAAAATATAGGAGACTAGATAATGACTAATAAACAAGGAAAAACCTCAGGAAAAATAAATTCTAGGTGTGTGTGAAGTAACTCCAAYAGGAAGCGTCTACTTTGGTATCGACAGAAGGAACATGACCGTCAAAGAGAATGGATCCAATAATCAATTTTCCTTTAAAGAAGGTTTTTGTGCAACCTCCATTATACAAGGATACAAAGTCAACCACTAGAAAAAAATGTTCTTCTGCCTACATGGAATGAATTATTCACTAATCCCAGGGATGAATATTACCCTAAGTCAACACCACACAATGAACCATTAATTTATACAGTGGACACGATCGTCAAGGTGAAAAAATGATTGAGAAAGGAGTCAATCACAAAACCCCCAGGCAGAGCAAGCAACTTGGTTGTTCCTGCGTAACTTGTGATTGTATTAGTTGATTTTGCAACCGAGAAATGCATATCTCTACAAACATGTCTTATCATATTGTTTTGCATCACCATCGTGGCCATCATGTCAAGCACTTGTGCCACTTTACAAAGTACATGTGGTTTTGATATAGTATTTAATTAATAGCTACAAATACCAACTAATTGTGCCTAAAATGACATTACTCCAAAAACATATTCATCTTATCACATTCATTGAAATTAAAGTATTCGATAAAGTACAAGAGAGAATAAATATAGGAGCTTAGACGATGACATTAAATGCCAAATTAAAGTGGTGGTTAGGTGCATTTTTCAAAGATTTTGTTTTTCTAATAAATAAAGAGAATTTACAATAACATAATAATTACAGAGATGTATAAAGTTAAAACAGAGTTAGGTCCCCCGATGGGGTGTCAGCTTGATAATTCATTTATGCAGATGGAAGGGGGTCGCTTTGCCACCTAGAAGCTCAAACCTCTATGTAAAACACTTGATGGAGGCTTCATGTCTCGTCGAGGGCTGGGGTATTAACAACCCTTATCTCCTGGAGCGTGAGAGGATCAGAAGGCATATGGGTGCTAGTACAATGGAAACAATGGGCAATTACTATGTCTGAACTCCAGTTATTGTGGCATTAACTCTACATTATTCACCTTATTACATGAGAAGGTTCTCTTCGACGACGAGAGGAGGTTTTATGTGTGTTTGGCTCCCTCTGACTGACAGCTTCACTTATGTTCACAGGCTTGGGTTTAGCAGACTAATATACGCCTTCAGATGTGTCGTTGATACCTTTTTCGGCCTCATGTCGAGAATCCACTAGAGAGGAAGATCGCGCCAGGGTGGTAACTCTCGTGGGAGGATGGATAGGAAGAGTGTAGGTGTAGTGGTCTCATCCAATTTCCATGAGCGAAGGACTGCATATTCAACATTCATCAATATTGATGAGCAGGGTTGGAATTTCAAAACTGACGAGCCCATCAAGTTTGATTGTTTTTCCAATTTCAATCACTGTTATGCGCATTTTAACGAAGAATGTCAATGGTTATTAAAAAAATTTAATCGTATTTGACAAGCAAATTGGCTTGTGACGAGCAATTTTCCCGTCAAATTCCATCTATGTTGATGAGCAAAGAGCATTGAACATGCAATAGGCTACCATGACTTGGTGATGTCGAGTTGAGTGGTACGAAGCGAACTATGAAGCCATGGGTGATGGACATTGACCTTCCCATGTTCGTTCGACAATTACCCCAATTCACAATGCTTCTCTTGTTGGCTTAATTGACTCACAAAACAAATTCTCTCCCTTAGGCTCCTCTCCTGGCGATTTGGAAGACTCTTAAACTGCAGACTCTGCTCCGTGCCATTCATGCTCAAAGGAAGAGCTCTTGCAGCTAGTCTTCGAAGTTCGTAGCGAGGTGGTGGATTTGAAATTTAGCATGGAATAGTTGAACAAGTGCATCTCCCGACTGGTTGATTTGCATGCCAACACGACTCTCCAACATCCAGTTTTTGATCTATCCGCCCAAGATGCTATCCTGTTGCACATACCCATTCCTCTGTTGATAAGCAATCAACCCTCTTCTCAGAATGATCAGGTTTCACCTAATGTTTAATAGTGGTTTTGGCTCTTGATATTGTTTTGGTTTCAGTTTTATTGTTCTAACTCTTAGTAGGGTAGATATTTTGATAAAAAAACTGAACAGTAGTGAATGTATCCCCCTAATAAAGTGTTGTATTAATTTTTGACCCTTCTAGACTCTCTCAAAACTAAACAATGACTAAAATGAATTGATTTCCTTCATAACAACCCAAACATTAACAGACTATATATATTTACATATAAAATTTCATAACAAATAATATAATACTTTCTTACTTAAAAAACAAAAATCAAATTAATATAAAAAACTAACCATAGTAATTACAAACAACTAAAAGATACTTATAATAATTAAATTCATTCATGGAACATCCATTAAAAAAAAATGGCATCCATGTACCATTATCAAACCATTGTAATTATTTAATGTTTTTTATTAAATTAAATGTATAAATAGTTGAAAAAATATTCATAATAATTACATTCATCGAAAAAATAAATAAAAGGCATACATTTAAAAAAAAAACAAATGACATCCATGTATCATTATCAAACAATTGTAATTATTTAATGTTTTTTAATTATATCAAATGTATAAATAGTTTTAAATTAAAATATTGATTTTAATATTAAAACATTTCAAAATTAACATATAATATAAATTAAAAAAAAATTATATAGTTATTCATGGTCACGGATGTGGAGCAAAATTCATGAAAAGTCATACAACTTTGATCTAATTAATATTTTTAATTTTATTTTTTAAATTTAAAATGATAACATAAAATTATCGAATCAAAATTAAATTACTAAAAAATAATCTCATTTTAATTTTAAAAATAAATTATTATTTTTTTTATAATTAATTAAATAATAATCAATTATTTACATTTTCCATTTTAAATTAAATCAAAATCATATCACACTTTTAACTTTAAAATCATATCACACTTTTAACTTTACAAATAGTAAATATATCATTTAAATTCAAAATCATATCACACTTTTAACTTTACAAATAATAAATATATCATTAAACCATATACAAATTTTGGATTGCAGATTCGGACATCCAATTGCAATCGAGATAATTATGACCGTACAACACAAATCTCAATCAATAACCGCTTGGCACTGACCCATATTCGATTGGTGGTTTTAATTATGCCCCTACTTACATGATTAAAATCACCAATCGAATATCATGAGATTTCCATGAATATCATGCCCCTACTTACATGATTAAAACCACCAATCGAACATCATGAGATTTCCATGAATATCATGCCCTTACTTACATGAGATTTCCATGAATAGAACATGGATATTTATCTGTACGTGAAAATTAAAAATTAAAAGTTGAAAGGTGTATATCTATTGATAATGGGCATATTTAATAGGTTTTTAATGTTTTCAATTGTATCTTATATATGATTAACTTATATTTTATTATAATTTTAATAATCAAATTTTATAACTTACAATTTAAAAAAAAAAGTTATCAAATCTATAAAAAAAAATTAAAATATAATTTAATTGAAAGTCAAATAAATTGTTTCCTCAAATATTTTTAAATAACATTTTATAATAAAAAAAAATTAATCTTAACAATAAATTTTTGTCATTTACAAATTCTATATTATATATCTAAAAAAAATAATTTTAACAATAATTTTTTGTCATTTACAAATTCTATATTATATCTACATTATTCACCTAGGATCAACTTTACACTATAATTTTAATAAAACCAAAATTCATCATAAAGGCAAATAATATGCACCCTGTACCAAAGTAATAAATGACGTATAGGTTGACATATGCATCCTCGGATCTAAAGCATTTCAAATTTGACAATGTATATCCCATCTTATACAACACTTATTACTATGTTTTGGGGTGCTTCTTGTGTGCCCATCATAAAGCATTTCCCTTATTGGAGTGTATGAATCGGTGTGACAATTCATAGTTTGAGAGCCATCCAGATGTGTTAGATGACCATGTATTGCTTGGTGTCCACCCATCAATCAACCTCCCTCTTTCATCCTTATGTCATCCATCGATTGGTTGTCGTTCTTCTTCGTGTTCATGTTCCTCCAATCACTTGCTTTGGTTTCTTCGTTTTCCTCCATGTATATCCCTCCATGTGCTTCTCTTAACCCTTCTTGTCGTTTCCATTGCTATACAATATGGCTTATAAAAAAATGGCATTTAAATCCCGTATTACCCAATTGTGTCTCATATCACAATATCCACTTGCTTCATCATTTGGTATTGTTTCTAGAGAGCCTCTATCTTAGTATTGTTCCATCCAAAGGATTTTGCTTGTGCAGTTTTTGCCACTACCATAATGTCCCCAATCTATTCAACATGTATGCCACTACCATAATGTCCCTAATCTATTCAACATGTATGCCACTACCATAATGTCCCCAATCTATTCAACATGCATGCAAGTGACTGCATTGATAACGAGGCACTGTGCTATGTATTCACATCTTTCAATCAATAATAAGAGAAAATCTCGTAGGAAAACTAAGAGTGATCTTTCTTTGATCACTTTTTTTCTAGACTTTTTTCATCAATGCCTCAAGATCCATGTGTCTCCTTTTTCTTTCAATTAGGGAAGGGAAAAGGGGTCAATAAGGTTCTTCCCATTTGTTTATTATTTGGGATTTCTTTTCTTGATTAAGTAACCATATCAATACTAACATTATGTCTTAAAATGACATTGAACAATTTTTTTAAAGTAATCCAATGAATTTTCCAGAAAGTGAGCCTATGAATCCTTCCCAATTGTTTATTTATTGGGATTTCTTTATTGGGAATATGTGCAGCCATAAAGAAACATTCACACAGAAAATTCACACATAAAAAACACAAAAAACTCTTTGAATATCACATTGTATTGATCTCTCATATATCATACATTCCACTCACAAAATCGTTCATGAGGTTCCTTTATATAGCATAAGGTGACCATAACAAGATCTCCAATTTAGACATTTGGTTCAACCATCACCATAACTATAACCTCAATATCTTCCATGAATATCTCCTTAAATCTCTCAACTAATTCTATGAGATCCTCATCCCGAACATTCCTCACTGTCTTTATATTTAATTCATACATAGAATTTGATTCATAGTCGATGTCATTAACATATTACAATGTTTTAATAAAATATCACAAATATGAATTATTCCTTCATACTCCCCCTTAATGAATACTTGTGATTCAATCTAGATGTATTAAGTTGTATTCATCTTCAGTCTTTTGCACTTTGCATAATCTTCAATCTTCAAAATTTGCATTTGTATCTTCAGTTGTCCTTGGCTTCTTGTATCGTTCATGACCTACACCATTCTTTCATAAAAATGGGTCTTGGGTCAATCATTTGAATTGCATCATTTTTTTATCAAGGTTTTATTTGGATTACTCTTAACCATCTCATGGGTTTTCTATGGGTTACCCTCAACCAATATATCATATCTAGGGTTGTCCTTGGCTTACCCTTAAACAATACAATTCTCAAGTGGCTTTGGCTTACCACAAACCATCCATTACATCAAGTGACTTCTAGCTTACCATGAACCTTCTTCCGTCATTACAAGTAGTTTTTGGTTTACCACAAACCATTACAAGAAAATACGCATGATTTGATTTACTCAAAGAAATGAAAATAAACTAACAACTCTTTCCTAATCATTTTTAACTTCTCCTTAATGACGATTGGATTTTGAAGGCCAACTAATTCATGCACATTTTTTATGTGAGAGATATTGTTGTACATTGAATTATTTTACCTTGTAGAATCCTTTCAACACGAAAGTAACTTTCTTTCATTTATGCACATCTATCCAACCACAATGTACTTGTATGTGATTAATTGATATTTCTTTGTTTCAACATTTTTGATGATCATGATTGGTAAGATCACAAATAATGCAAGGATGTAATTTCCAACACTTAGCTTGCACATGTTTTGTTCTACCACAATGATTGCAATATTACTCATACTCATGTACTTGGTTTGTTGCACCACTACCTATAGATAATTCACCTTCTATTGATTTTATTGTTTTTACAAATTTGATATCCTCATTGTTTGTTTGACAAGTTCATAATCAAGACCTTCATTTCTTGGCCTTATACATATCTCTATGGGTTTATGGATGCCTTGCCCATTTTTTCCTAAACCTTTTCCATCAAAACCCATTTTATTCATAAGTTTGGACCCAGTTCCTTTTGTATGCTTTTAGAAACAACCAATTTCATCATCTTCAATTCTAAGTTCACCTTGAAAAGTATCACAAAGATCATCATCTAAGTCTCATCGCATGAGAAAGACACATATACGTCATTATTATTATCATCAACCAAATTAATGGTATCACAAGAACTCTTAAGTGTTTGAATCAAGTCACTTGTGCCACAAACTGCATTGAACACATTACTTTTCCTTGGTTAAACTTTTTCTCTTCACTTTCCAATGCTAACAACACATTATCCTTTGCTAACAATTCTTCCTGCAAAGAGTCTATCATTTTTTATCATGAATTTTAAAAAATATCATTTACCCATTGATCCAGTGATTCCAACCTTTCTTCTAGTGTACTTATGTTTTGTGTAGTTAAACCAAAAAATTCATGATAAATCTCATTATCATGTCCTATAAGTTTAGTGACTTTACCCATCATTGAATTATTTTGTTTTTTTTACCCGTCTATCTCTTGGAGAGCATCATCAAGATCTTGTTGAAGTAGTTCAATTTCATGATTAGAATTTTGTAGTCTTTTTCCTCATTTACCCATTTAAAAAAAATGCTCAATGATTCACACTCACTTGTAAAACAAACTTTCATAAAAAAAATGAACACAACAAACATAGGGTGTCAAGTACAACCAATCATGCACCTAATCTTTTAAACACAATAATAATAGGGGTTTTGGATACCATCGAGAATGCACCTATCTATTCTATTGCATTTCAGAACTTAAACCTAGTTTCTAAATAAAGACTCTATTGACTTTAATTCATCAACACTCTTAACAATTTTTATTTTCATAATTGACATCAACTTGAATGCAACCTTAAGTGGTCTCTATTTTGGCTTTAGACCAATTAAATTAAAGTCTTCAACTTAAATATGCTCTAATTTAAATTTTGACTTCATATCAATAACCTCTCAAAATCCTCCCTCACTTAGCCTTGGTTTAATAACTCTTCATTTCATACTTGGGTTTTTCATACTTGCTTTTTTTAGTCATATGACACTTACAATTTTGACATGACAACTTTGCATTCATTTGACATGGACCCTTTTTACCATACTTTGCAAATATTCTCTTTTTTACTTGACCTTTTTAACAATAATCTTTCCAAATATATTATATATTTTTGACAAAAATATATAATATAACTATTTTGTATTTTATGCATTACAAATTAAAGAACATTCTCAACTTTCTTTCACTGAATTGAAACTCAAATATTTTGCACTCAATTTTTTTACTAGCATTTTTAGTCCCTGCCTCTAATCAGGAACTCTAGCTTTCACTTGGCGATCAATGATTGTTGATCACTTATTACTTGATCGCTTTTGGTACATTACATGGTGCATTTTGGTTCCTTTTTACAAGTTATATGCCAAGGTTTTTCAAATATACCTATTATTTGAATTTTTTTTCCAAAAATAATACATTTTCCTAATTTTCTAAATTCCTTTATTAAATTTTATATTGGTTTAAATTCGTTTGATTTGACATTATTCCCCTAGCATGTTGCAACTTTTTAAGGTTATTTATGAGAGTTAAAGATTAATTTCTAAAATAAATTATATCATTGGCAATTTAGGAGGTGGCACTGCAGTCTAGGGACTGTGGACTATACAATCTGTGGTTGCAAGGTTGTTGCAGTCTAGGCGCATCCCATGGTGACCTTTGTGCACACTACATTGAAGGATTCCTTTCCTTTAAATTTCAATATCCTACATAACCTTTGATACCTTGTGTGTTTTTGCTTTACATTGTCTTTCTTACACCTCAAAACTTCAACTAAATGCTTGGAAATGATTTTCCCGTCCAAACACACTTTCCTGAGTTTCTTTTCACTTTCTTATACACTACATGTGATGGATTGAATAAGGTATGTTGGATTTGTAAGCGCCTTCCATTGGTGATTTTAAACGATAAAGAGAAATACAAAAAGTATGTAGGGTTTTATAACTTAAATGTGTGTTCTAATATTTACTTCGTGTTTACTATACTAGCGTTCTATAACTTTTAAGTTTTGTTCATAAGTTTGTAAGTGTGTGACATTATTAAAGTATGGAATTTCAGCTAACAAATTTGATATTCTAAAATTTTGAATACGATGCATGTTTTGTGATTTTTGAATGGTAGATCGAATCTTGGTAACTATGTATTTAAGCCAAAAAAATGAAGCTTCCAAATCCACCTTTGTCGTTTCATCTACCTCCTTCATTGCCTTTCAGATTCAAGCTCCAAATAAAATTCAGTCTAGGCTTCTCATTCGCCATCTCGTACAATGACGCTGACAAGATTATACGATAAACCAATGTTTTCAATGCCCAATTTTGGTTTCTTTATCACGCTAATTCATTTATTATGAGGATTCATTTATTGTTGTCTACAACTACAATATCGTTTTGGAGGAGAAAGAAATAAAGCACCAAATTAAAGAACACTAACAAAGTATTTCACACAATGAGAAACAACAGAGATTCATGCATATCGTAGTTTAGTTAGTTTATCATAAAATATTTACTCAATAGATTCATTGAATGGAGCAAAACTGGCTCAATCCTCAGATATTTTGTAAAGAAAATTTCATGCTCAAATTTAGTTTACATAATTTTTAGGAAATATCTTAGGAAGTGATAACCAGGAAAAAAAATTACCTGCCAAGCCTCTTATCAGCTGGTGGAAAAGCATTGAATTTTAGTGGGGAAGTTGTGGGTTTGGTCGATAGGGAAACTGTCATGTTCATAGCATCTCATGTCTTTCTCAATCAAACTATCCAGGAAAGTTATATTCTTCGCTATCACTCATAAGTCCAATCTTGTCATAGTCACTCCTCGCTTGTAGCCTCTTATCCTTCCCAAATCTCTGACCAATACTTTGAAACTAGCATAACAAACCAACACTTTGAAACTAATTCTTTTCAAAAATTGTATGGTTAAATGGTATTCTTGAGTAGGAATTATAAGTGGAGTGTGTTGTCTCCATTTTTCAAAACACATGTAAGTGTTGGAAGATTGGTTGTTGTCATTGATGTCAACCCTAGTCATGGGTTTTGGACCGCAAGATTGATAAAGGTATTTGGACATGAAGGACAATGCACATGCATATACAACA
>JASDQU011101142.1:15347-35774 GCA_032191745.1 Picea mariana | reverse complement strand
AGGTTTTTCTATGCTATATTGATATTTGGTTCTTAATAGAGTGTTGATGTTTCAACATCTAGTGGAACTTCTCCTAGATTGGGCTGAAGACCAAGGAAGATAGGATACATTTATCATAAAGGTGCACTTGAGGTAAATGGGCCTAGACATAGTCGTTCCTTGATCATGACAAGGAATAATATGGACTTGAGGTGATTGAAGTCATTTCCATGTGTCGGTTAGCATTAGGCCAACATTCACTCATAGGTGTGTACCTGTCGTGAAAGATCTTGGTGTTGTATTTTTCCTAGTCATGGTGATTTGGAAAGGAATGATAAAGACTCAAGATGCTATATGCTATTACATGCAGACCCAAAGTGAGCCTAATCTTAGAGAGAGTTAATTGGCTCAGAGGGAGAGCTGCAGAAGGAGTTTCTCCTCGGTTCAGATGGGAGAGAGATGTCTCCAAAGACTGATAGACAAGTGTCATGAGTCTAGGGTGTAGTTTGTATACTTCAAAGACAAGATTGGCATGTTGAATAATGTTTCCCTCATTGAGAGGGAGTGATGATGTTTGGACAACATCAGGAAGGCATTCTCTTAGAATAATAATTAATAATATAATTATTGATTATTAAATATAATATATAATAAGTAAATGATAATAATAAATAATTATTGATTATTCAAGGGACGCATCCTTTCATGGTTGGTCACCATATGTTCCCTATATATGGAACACTCATCATTGTAATAATATATCCATCATATCTTATATGAAGAAAAACCAACACCAACTTATTGGGGTGTTGCACTTTCTACAATAAAGTGCTTCAAATAGGCTCATCTTCAATGATGCTTGATACCCATTATTGTAGGAAAATTATACCACGTGTAGATAATCTTCCCATTTATATGGTTTTTCCATCACATACATCCTTAGCATGTCTTCTATCACTTGGTTTACTCTTTCTATTTGTCCATATGACTCAAGGTGATAGGCTGTGTTGAAGTTTAGGTTCGTTCAGAACCCCTCAAATAGTCCTCTCCAGAACTTTGAGGTAAAATTTGGGTCTCTGTCAGAAATAATTGTATTGGGAGTGTCGTGCAGTCGTACTACCTCCCTTATGTAGATACCAACAAATTTAGTTTCCTTGTGAGTGGTCTTCAATGGAATAAAATGGGCAGCTTTAGTAAGCTTTTCCACTACTACCATGATTGCATCATGTTGCTTGCTTGTTTTGGGCAATCCTGTGATGAAATCCATTGTCACAACTTCCCAGTTCCACTCAGGAATGGTTAATGGTTGTAGCAAACCAGCTGGGTGTCTACGCTCAACTTGTAACTTTTGACATTCCAAGCATTTGACAATAAATTCAACAACTTCCTTCTTCATGCCTGGCAAATAATATTGACTTTTGACTTTTGACTGTTGAAATTGTTTTTTGATATCCTGGGTGTCCTGCATAAGGTACATTGTGCATTTATTTTAAAATTGCACTCTTCAATTCAGAAGAGTTGGGTACATAAAATCTGTTTCTATACAAGAGAATTCCATCAATTCCCAATTCAAAAACTTCTATTACCAATGAATCAAGGTACCTTGCTGCAATTTTGTTACCAATTCTATGTACTATGAATCAACTTTTGCAGCCTCAGAGATTCTGCCTTGAAGATCCATCTGATACATGCTGATGGCTATAAGATGTAGTTCATGCACTCTCCTGCTCAATGCATTGGCCACTTTGTTCTCCTTTCCTTTGATGTGCTTGATATCAAAGTCATATTCACAGAGGAATTCCAACCATCTACTCTGCCTGGCATCCAATGTAGGTTGATCAAACAAATAATTCAGACCATGATGGCCTGTCATGAGCTCAAACCTCTTTCCCATGAGGTAATGTCTCCATTTCTTTAGAGCCTGTACAATGGATGCCAACTCCAAATCATGAGTGGCGTAGAGCCTTTCATGATATTTCAATTTTCTGGACTCAAAACATATCACAAATCCATTCTGGTTGAGGACTCCTCCTAGGCCTTCTTTACATGCGTCTATGCAAACCACAAAATCTTCATTCAGGTCTACAATCTTCAGAATTGGTGCATTGGTTAACAACTGCTTCAATTGTTGGAAGTGTCTTTCACATTTTTCTGTCCATTGAAATTTCTTCCCCTTCCTTTGCAAGGAAGTGATGGGGTGAGCTATTCTCAAAAACCCTGCAATGAACCTTCTATAGTAGCCATCTAGACCCATGAAGGATATGACTTATGTTACATTTTTAGGTGTTGTCCACCCTTTAATGGCCTCAATCTTTTCAGGTTCCACGACTATCCCTTCTTCCGATATGATATGCCCCAAATAGTGAACTCGATTTTGATAAAACGAGAACTTGCTCAATTTGGAATACAATTGATGCTCTCTTAGCACTTGCAAGACCATCCTCAAATGATGCTCATGCTCTTATTATGACTCGGAATATACAAGGATTTCATCCAAAAAGACAATGACAAACTTGTCCAAATATTCCCTGAAAATGCTATTCATTAATCACATAAAAACAACTAGTGCATTTGATAACCCAAATGTCACCACTGTGAATTCATAATGATTGTACCTTGTTATGACGACGGTATTGCTAATGTATTCCTATTTAATACTTACCTAACGGTTCCCTGACCTGAGATCTATCTTCAAAAATATCTTTGCATCCTACAATTGATCAAAGAGATCATCAATCCTTGGTAAATGATACTTTCTCTTTATAGTCACTTTGTTCAACTGCCTGAAATCAATGCACAATCTCAATGTTCCATCTTTCTTCTTTACAAACAAGACTGGGGCACCCCAAGTTTATACACTTGGGTGGATATACCCCTTCTTCAGAATCTCTTCAAACTGTAGCTGCAGTTCCTTCGGCTCTAGTGTACTCATTATGTAGGGAGTCTTGGACACTGTGGTTACTCTAGGCATCAAATTTATAAAGAAATCAATATCTCTCTTTGGTGGTAGTCCTGGTACCTCCTTGAACACATCTTCAAAATCTTCCAAGACTACATGGTCCTCTAGAATTGGCACCTTATCCTTAGATGCTACCTCCATATGAACTGTAAACATTTGACATCCTTTCCTGTAGCATTTCTTCAGCTCCATTGCTGAAATGTCTCTAATAGAAACTTCCCTGGGAATTCCTTGGACTACTCTATGATTTCCTTCCTCATCCAAGCAAGTGAATGCCTTGTTATGGCAGTCTAAAATGGCATGGTGTTGGTCCAACCAATCCATACCAATTAAGCAATCATATGATCCTAAAGGAAAGATATGCATATTTGCCTTGGTATTTAGTCCATTCATGCCCACTAGACATGATTTAACTGACTCAACAACTTCCCTCTTGGCTCTTATAGCCAGCTATACTAGCCAAGATTTCTCATGCTTGCTTCTCAGCAAGCATAATATTTCCACAACTTTAGAATCTATGTAACTATGACTAGCTCTTGAGTCTATTAAAATAGTAAAGGCATGGTTATTGATCATAACTTCAACTTCAATCTATTGAAACTCAAGTTGCTTGTTGTCCAGGGCTGCATAGATTCTTGGTACTCTCCTATCCATGTCCTCCATTTTTTCATCTTGTTGAACATTGTGGACAACTCTCATCTTGTCCTTTCTGTGAGGAAAATCTCTATACCTATTATTTCCTTTACATCGCCAACATTCCATAGGTGTCTAATTTGGTATTTGCCCACCTACTTCAGCCATCCTCGACTCTCTCAAAATTGGTTTTCCTTCAGGACTATTCCTGAAAAAGGGGTTTTATTTCCCTTCTACCTCTGATCCCTCTTAAAATTCTTCTTCTCTCCCCAAGCTGTTTGGAAATTAGGATTTTCTTTTTGTTGATCATATAAGCATTTTTCTCTCCTTATAGTTTCTTCCATAGTTTTAGGATCATAATATTGGATCTTGTCACTAATGGAAGATGACAACCCACTCAGATACCTTTGAATCTTAACTATCTCATCCTTGATGAAGGGAACATACTTCAACAACTCCAAGAATCTTCTTTCATACTCATCAATGGACAGAATTCCCATCTTGAGTTCAAAGAACTCTTTCATTTTATTATCATAATACCTCTTAGTTAGGTACTTCCTTTCAAAATGTCTCTTGACTTCCCTCCATGCAACATTCTTCTCTCCGACGTGTTGTACTTTCACAAGTTGATCCCACCATACAGATTCATTCCCTTTGAGTTGATAGATGGAAATTCTTCCTTCCGCATAAGAAGAATAATTATGCAATTGAAAATACTTTCTCATGCTCAAAATCCATGTCTCTGCATCTTCATCGTTCTTTTGCTCCCCATCAAACGTAGTAGTTTTGATTTTGTTCATTTTCCCTCGTAGCTCATCTTCCCCAGACCTATTATGCTTCCTAACAGGGGATGGACTTGAGTTGATGTATGCTCTCTTATTGGAATGCCTCGTGGAGTGTTGGTGATGTCTGCTATCACTTTTTGTTCTTCTGTGACTTCCTGATTTTCTTGAGCCACTCTCCTTATTCAATTTATTTTCTATTCTTTCCAGGATCTGCATCAACTCTATGTTGAATTCTCCTTGTTTCTCCCTGGATTTCATGAGCTTTTTGTTATCTTCTCAGTGAGTTTGGACATCTTTCTGCAACTTTTTAATTATTTTCATCATGCCCATGTCTTTATATATTTCCTCTCCATGCCCATTGGGGTTTGATCCTTCAACTCCTAAATGGACATCCATTCCTATAACTTCATTTTCCGAACTGTAAGCATCATGTGCCTCCTCCATGCTTTGCACTATGCAACAACTCGGTTTGGCCTGTCAATTGTTAACTTTGCAAAAATGTGTAATCAATCAGATGTTTGTCAGGCTATCAGTCTTTAAATTTTTTTTTGGAGTTAACCAATCTGATTCAATAAAAGAAATATTAGATTCCATTTTCTGCAGGTCTTGGTCGGTCAAGAACCCCTCGAGCTTTAATATCTAAGCCCAGTTCTGTTCTGTAACAAAGTTCAGGCGCTAGCCCCTTTTCTTCAGCCCTTGGTTCACATGTGACACGGCTGTGACTAGACACTTATGATTTGGGCGCTTATCCAGAACCCTGAAACTTCGGGCTCCAGGCTTCGATGGATTTAAAATCACATCACATAAAATCTCTCTGAGTGTCAAATTAGCGAACTCATGAAGTAGGGTGGATAAACAGTCCACGTCTCCCAACATCTAGCGACTGATACTCTATATGGCACTCCATGCTTAAGGGTTCTAGGACTTCGGAGCTTCGGGGCTCCAGGACTTCGGATGATTCCACCTTTACTCAACCCAAACTCTTGAACCGTGAGTCTCCATATACTTCCACGTCACTCTGATGACATCATCACATCACTTTACTTCGATGTAACAAAAATTTGGGGGTTTCTTCCTCCCATTCCATCACGAGCCATTTCTTTTGGAGTGTCTAGTCTCCGGACTTCACGATCTAGCACTACACATCCACTAGGGCCCACGGTTTCCGTGCTTGAACTAAAAGATACCAAAAAGTCACATCAAACTTTATACTTTTCAAATTGCAGGGACATGGGTCGACAGTTTTGGAGTAACCCACTGATCATTCCGTAATTGTTCCCACGCTGACACGCACCCTTTCTGGGAGACCGTGGTTTGGATTTTGAGACTGCCTTGTAGAATTATCTTTCGCGCATCTTTGATCTCTGCAATGCCGCCCAGTCATTGATCTTGATAGATGGTGATCAAAGTTAATGCGGGCCTGATCCATCTAACATCTTTGGCAAGTTTAACTTCCTTGTGTCACATTCTAACTGCATTTTTGTCTTACAAAGGTTCTTAACTCATTGAGACATGGAACACATCCCATGTGTCCACGTGATCCTTAGTGACGTCAGCAGGCCATGTCACTTTGGGACTTCGACTTTGACCCTTTCTTCTTTATTACACATAAACTTTGCTGAAGTTGTGAAGTTCGAAGTACTTAGGGGTTAATCTTCATGCACCTTTCTCCATATCTGACAATTGTGAAGGATCTTCCTTCTCCTAAACAACTCCCACTACCCAACTTCAAACCTTGCAGTTCCAAACCCACGTTTACTGTAATCTCTTTTATCTTCCACCATTCCATAAACCGTTATACCTCCCGAGCTTCATAACATGATCAAGCTATTGTCTTGGCACTCTAGAATGCTCTAAAATTAAATTTTGTCCCTTTCGGCAAAAATTCACCCTGAAATATTGTCTCGCTAACCCCTAACATGGCCCATCTAGGCTCAGTGTCGAAACCTTGGCTCTGATACCAATTTGTAATGTCCCTCTGCTGACGACCCCAATTGGGTAATGCTACCAAAGCAACCCTAAATTTGTATTTACTGCTCTGATACCATTTCTTCGACATTCCTGACCTTAAACAATAGGCCATGCCATGCCACCAAGTAACTTTGTGGAAATAATCACATATAAAACTTAACCAGAAGATAGAGATAACATCTGGTATTCACACATATAAATATATATCTATCTAATATAATTAAATAGATGTCAATACTCTACTCATACACCTTTTCATACGGGAGCAACATTAACACATACATGCCACATATATATACATGCATTACTCATTAATTATAATGAAATTACAAATACACAACATACAACGAACAAAGAATTGGTACTTATCTTTTAATAGATGACCACCAACTACATGCAGACATTCCACAAACCTCCTAGACTTAGACCACACTGCTCATCACACTCAACAATATGTCACCCTCGAGCTAGGACTAAACTCCTTCAGGCAAGGGAATTCTAGGATTGGCAAGGACAACAAGGAAGTTGCACAGAACAATAGGAATGATCTTTTATCCTAGGTGTTATCACATGAAATTGCCTTGGGTCTTTTATACCTTAGTTTTAAATTTTTATCCTTTAGACTTTAGGTTTTCTTTATTTTTCTTTTTGTGATTTTCTTAGGTTAATAAAGACTTGGGTTTTAGCTCACTTTTGGCTCACACATAGATTTTAAGCCTAGGTTCATTTTATGGTTTATGTCTTTGAATCACCTTTTGAGTTGACATCAAGCATAATCGACCCCACTATCCTGATGACTTGACACATCACTCCATACACTCATACTCATTATCCTTTCCATGTTGTCCTTATGTTCGTTAAAGGGGGGTCAAATCAAATTTTGAAAAAGGCATTGCCAACTTACTAGGAGTTTTCGTAGCACACCTTTGTCCTATGCTCTTTTTCATAATTCGTTATAATTAGATGAGGTCATAATTTCTCTACTTTTCAGCACCCTTGTCATTAAAATAGAATATTGATATTTGTTCATTTATGAGCTTGCTAACTGTTTAAGCATTTGAATTTTTATCCCAAGCTCGATGCTACTAAAATCACTAGTATAGGCCATTTACAGATTGCGCTACAGGGTCGACTGTCAAAGCTCAATTGGAGGTTGAGGTGGATGTAGTAGTTCCCTGGCTTGTTGTAGATCCTCCATTATCAGTCACAATCTCCAGGTATTATGTGAGTCCTTTCAATTGCATGGAAAAGTCGTAAGATACCCATGCCTTGGCTTTTGGTAGCGCCCAATGTTGTAGACTGCATCCTCTCTCATCCATTTGCACCTGTAGCTCTTTTTCACAGACTTTGCAGCCATTTGCCACCTGGATTTCACCTATTCTATAGGTAAAGTCATTTTTCTTCTAAATATTGAATACTCGTTCAATCAGTTGGCCCTTGTGTGCACATTGTGCTACAGAAAGTCGCTGCTAAAACTACGCTATAGATCCCCTGTCTCATGTGTTGTGTTTTACTTGGATTGGTCAGTGCTATATTTTGTATTCAAATACCCATGCATTAGCCTCTTCTATTCATTGTATCATCATTCATTCATCCTAAGATCTGTTGGCAGTGATTGGAAGAAGTCCCTACCCTTCCAAAACTTTGATGACCATGGTGTGGTGACATAAAACTGAGCAGTGCATCCCTTACTTCTTTAACTCGGAGTTTCTTTCTCTCCATTTTAAAGAAAATCCATCAAATCAGTCTATTGTTAATTCAAGGAGAGTTGGAGGAAAATACTTGAGAGAGAGAGAAATCATTAGCCTCTGTCATTATTCCTTGATCCCTGCCTCTGTTTGTTTCCTTTACCCCTTACTACACCACAACCTTTGATCCCCTGTTTATATCCATGGAGACACCTCAAAGGAAGAAGTCTCACAAGGGAGGGAGTGTGTTCAGGATTGAACCTTCTGACATGCACATGTTTGACACTGAGCTAATGGTCAGGGAGGTTTTCCAAAGGGTTGGTTGCCTCTATTTTTTCCAAAACATGCAGAGGGGACACCCTGAAGTAGCAAGGCAATTTTTATTACACTTTGATGACATTAAGACTAAGGTGGGAAACCTTGAGTTTGAGGTATCTGAAGCCTCTATTTCAACAACCACTGAGATTTATAATATTGGTGAGAGATGGTTCAAATCCATGATCCTCAATGTTGCCTTCTCTAAGGACTTCCTCAAACCAAACTATTGGACAAAAAATTTGTCTAAGGGAGTTCCTAGAAGTCACCTAGTTGAAGGTTTTGATAAAATGTCGAAATCATCCAGAGATATTTTACATGTGACAAAAGGTTTAACATGTTATACCAATATCATAGAAGACTCTTGGTACATTTCACTGGTAAATATACAATGAATATCCCTTTTTATCTTTTGAGGAGCATGGGAAAGATGTCTGATAGAGTCCAAGCCAAGTCCAAGACTTTGGACACTGGTGTCTTTCACTCTAGGTTGATCAGGATGTTGGTGATGGAAGAGTTGAAGAAGAAGGACACTCCTTGGGAACAATTCATTGTCTCTGCCCATATGCAACTTGATATACTACCCCTCAGTCTAGGATGTAGAGCCCTTTTCCATCTAGTAGTGTTGCCCAACAGGAACAAGCAGGAAGAGAAAAATAAAACAAACTACTGAAGACAAAGAAGCCCTCAAGGAAATTGAAGACAAAGAGAGGGAGGTTTATCACTCTCCATAGAAGTATTTCTCACCTCCTCTTGCACCTAAATTGGAAGAAGTCCCTTCATCCACTAAAACCACATCCAAGAGGGGAAGGAAGTTCCATTTCCATTCATGTGCTCCAATAGCTAAGATCAGAATCAGGAAGCCTTTGACTAGATCATCAACACTCAAGGAAGTTGTTGAAGTAGAAGTCTTACCCAAGGATTGAATTCCAAGGAAAGAGAAAGATAAGGGTAAATGCATTGAGAAGCCTATTGAGGTGATAGACAGAGTCTATATTCAGCATAAAGATAAAGGTAAAGCCACTGAGAAACCTATTGAGGTGATCAACATCAACACTCCGCCTAGTAATCCCACTTTCAAAAGACTGATCAGACATCTCAGGGAGGGTAGGAAGGAGGTTGCTCATTTGAAAAAAGAAACTTTGACTAGGAGAATCAAGATGAAGGAGCTCATGGATATGTACAGTGAAACCCTTGATCTGGAAAAGTTTTCAGTAAGAAGAGCCCTGCCTCTCCATAGGCAACTTAAGAATCTATATAGGCAAAACAAAAGCTTTCAGTCCCAAAACATAAATCTCAAGGAGGAATTGCAACATTTTAAGGATGAACTGGCACAGAGGAACTAAAATGTTTTGGTAGAAGATGGAACTAAAAGAGATGAACCAACATTTAAGAAGAGTACACCTGCAATCAAGAGGAATATCCCTGCAAAGGAAAAATATATTGCTATGGCAGAGGGAAGTTCTTCGATAACAAGGAGGAGTGCTAGATTGATGAAGTAAGTTGGGGGATGACAGATCCATTTTTGTGGGTGGTAAATTTTTGCAAGTGTAAGGTGATCAAGGATAGTATAATTTTTCCACCTATACAAGAATCTACAGTCTCCTAGTCCATCAACTAAGTTTTTTGTGATTTTGAAGGATGAGTCTCATCACATAGAAAAAACATAGACATTTTGTAAGGCCATGGTGCTATGGAATCATCTATATAGTATGTTCTACAATGGCGCTATTGATTTTGCAGAATGCTACGAAATCTTCTAGCTAAATTAACAGTGGCGCTACCGATTCTACAGAACTATTTCAACAGTGGTGCTACCGAATCTGTAGAACCATTTGATGGATGGCGCTAGCAAATCTGTAGAGCTACACAGAATTGACACTATGAAATATTCAGAGTTGTTTTGGAGGAGGCACTATGAAATTTGTAGACTTGTTTTGTAAAGGGTGCTATAGAAATGGATACCAAATGCACTACTAAATGGTGTTATGAACTGACCCTTGCAGTCGAAGGATTCAGATTCATGACTCCTTCTTGATTGTTGATGATATGGAGAGAAGCAATGATCACAGGTGGCAGCATGGAGGCATCATAGGACCACTTGAAGACACTTGGCACTGAAAATGAATGTGCCTAAGCAAGGAGACATGCCATTTAATTCTTGTTGGAGTGGTCTCCGACATGGCTCCTGAATTGTAGTAGTTTGTTAAAATCTATTAGCACATGTGTTCGAATTTTAGTTGTTTTGAAGAATCCTAGGTTGAGAAGGCCATCTCACACCTCTAGTTGTTTCCTTTCCTCTTTTGATTATAAATACATATTCTAAATTATTAGATAGGTTTGAATGGTTGAGCAAGGCTCCCTAATTGTAATATTTTTGACTAAGTAGATTGTTCTCTAGTTATGTATTGGACTTGAGACTTTTTGATTAATAAAAGTCACTTTCTCTTTATATCATCTTATTGCCTCTTATACTAAAATACTCATGATTGGATGATCTATATGAGAGTTTTATGGTTGTGTTATGATGAATGTTTGATTATAATACTGCTATGATGTTCTTTAGTGTTCTTTAACTTTAAATTCAAGAAGTTCTGGTGTTTGCGTTTTTCTTCCTTTGGTTGCTTGAAGACCTGGTGTCAATAGAAGAACTTTACACCTCCCTCATTAAGTCTTCCTCCTATTCACTTTTACTTCAAATCACCGACTGAAGCTAATCAATACCTCATTTAATTATGCATGCTAGCCCATATTTCCGAGTTAAAACATTATTACTCTGAGTTTTGTCCATTTGACCTTTAATAACTCATTTATATTTATACATATTTTGATGGGTACTGAGCTTATCCTCTTTGAAATATGAGGGTGATTCTCAGTGCTAACATTTTTGGTGCCATTGTCAAGGAACGAATTGAAGACATTTCCCTTGGATTGAACGACAAAGCAATATTGATTCTGAAGGTGCATTAGAAATCAATACATTGAATATTGCATCTTGCACCTCGCGACTCCATTGTTTCAGTTGTGGCTCCCAAGGATAGACACACGAGGTCTACTCCACATATACCTCTGGCAACACCTGAAGTTGACCCAGAGAAGATTCTCAAAAAAGGAAAGGCTTCTCAAGAAGGCTTTTAAGCTCCTATACCAGGTACTTCTGGTCATTCATATGATTCTACTTTTTATACTTCAGTAGCCATATCTAACCCTCTTATTTTACCTTCTACTGAAGTTTCTAGAAGTTTAGATTTTGAAAATTTCCTTGTTGAATATTCATGTTTTATCCCTCAATTCAAAGAAGAAAGTTTTGAAACCCTTTTTTCCCCTGATATTGTAAAGTTGTTTAGACTCGAGAGTCTTGAATATTTTCCTACTTAAAGTTTTCCTACTCCTCCTCCTATCAAAGTTACTAAGACTAAAAAAGAGGAAACCTCTTTTCCATATGACCCTATTTCATTTTCTGCAAGGGTCAAACTCTTCCTTTGAAATATGAAACCTCTCCATTCAAGTTACCTCATTCCTCTCAAACCCAAACTATAGTTGCAACTATAAAAGCTCCATCTCCCCCTTGTTCTCCTACAGTTCACAACCCAATGGCAGGTGCTAATATTCCTAGAAATAGGATGGCTGCATAGTGGATGCTAGGTATGCCACTCTTATTTTACCTCAGCCTATGAGTGTTCTCCCAGCTAGAGACTACCTTAAGTACTTTCCCAAGTTTACTGGGGAGGAAGACACAATTGCAGAAGAACACCTTGCAACCTTTTATAGTTATGCAAATAATCTTAACATTGAAAATGAAGATGTATGGATGAGAGTATTTGTACAAAGCCTTGATGGTAAGGCTAGAAAATGGTTTAGGGGTTTGACTCCTGTATCTATTGTTGGGATTGAAGCTTTGGATGATGCCTTCTTGAGGCATTAGGGGGATAAAACGAATTTCCTTTATTATATTACATAATTTGGATCAGTTAAGAGGAAGGATGGGGAATCTATTTCCGACTTCTCTAAGAGATTCAATAAAATGTACAACAACATTCCACTGAAATCAAGCCTACTAAAACCTCTGCCAGCGCTTTTGGAACCTGCATTCTGCCTCCTATTGAGAGAACGAATATCTACCTCTTTATCCCATATGCAAGATGCAGCCTTAGAAGTAGAATCCATTATATTGGTAACTGAAAAACTTAGGGGAAAGTCTGATAGGGATAGAAGGAAAGGTAGGGCTAAATCTTCAACCTTTGAATCTCCTTTTATCCACCCTCAGGTTGATGAACTTACAAAATTGGTAAAATCACTTTCTGCTGAAATGGAGAAGTTGAAGCTTGAAGGAAAACAAAACACAGAATGATGACAATAGAGGTACTTTCAGAAGACCAAATAATTCCCCTCGATTCCTCCAAAGAGATCCAAGAAATAGGGATAAGGATGATAAAAAAATTTAAACCCCTCTCCAAAACAACCTTGTTGTTGATGAAGAAGAAGAAGATGAAGAAACTGATCCTGAAATTCATTGTCTTGGTGAAACCACTTCTTCTCCTCATTTGATCCAATATGCATATGAGGAGTCTCTCATGGATAGTCAATTAAATGAATTGAGTAAAGGAGAGAAAACAAATGACAGTCTTAATAGATACAACCTAAGGTCCAAAAAGAAAGAGGGAAAGACTAACACTTCTGATCAACCCACTAAAAAAAACATTATGATAAGGTTGTGGTAGCTAGAAGCAAAGGAAAATATGTGCAAATCCCTCAAACATTCGTTAAGAGCCCTGCCTCAGAAGTTAAATAAATTCTGAAATCCCCATCCCCCTCTAGCTTTGAAAATGAAATCCAAAAGATCAAAATCCCTGTACCTTTTTTGGAGCTGATCAAGAATGAGGAATTTAAAAGATAACTTTCTAAAATGCTGCAGCCCGAGCTTTCTTCTAATTCCACAGATTCAATTAACCTTCAAGATGAAAAACCATTTGTTCTCCTAGGACCTTTGGTAGAATATAGAGATGATTCATCCCCTCCTTTCTATACATCCTTGAACATTCATGATAAAGTGTTGCACAACTACTTGATGGACTCAGGGGCATCTCACAATCTCATGCCTAAAACAGTCATGGATGAGCTTGGGTTAGAAATTACAAAAACCTACCATGACTTATACTCTTCTGAATCTAGGAAAGTGAAGTGTCTTGGGGTTATCAAAGATCTGGTTGTGACCTTGTTTCAGTTTCCCATGAAAAGTGTGGTCATGGATATTGTTGTGGCTGATGTACCCCCTAAGTTTGGGATGCTCTTGTCAAGATATTGGATAAAAAGACTAGGGGGAACCTTGCAGATGGACCTTTCATTTGCCACCATTCCTGTGGACCCATCTGCACCTGAAATATTCCTTTTCGATGGACATGGAACCAAATTCCAAGTCTGGTTCTGTAGGAGTGAGTCATACTCCTTCTGCATGGGTGCTTGCCATAATGGATTTCCCACAACACTATTGTAGTTCTGTGGATCAATAGATTGAACCATATAACAATGCATGGACATCACAGGTTCTGAAGCTAAAAGTACATGAGAAGGATCCTCATGCTGAGATTGAGTCATCCTCGAATCCAATGGATTCCCTACAAAGTTGCTTGTTTCCTGAAGTGTGGTATGTGCCTTCTTGGGCATCTGCTGAAGTTTCGACGTTGGCTTCTTATTTGGTTGTACTACCTACTTATGTCCATGTATAGAATCTGAGTGCATGGAATCATCTCTCATGTCTGAAACTGATGGAAGAACAAGAGTATATGCATGTTGCACTGGAGGTACATGTAAAGTAGTCTCCTTTTGTGTAAGTAGAATAGAGGAGTCATCGTCAGAAAAATTAGTGAATTTATACAACCTTGACTTGTGATATACCTCACCAATTGCCATAATGGAATTGTCATGCATGTCAATTATTGAAACTAAATCTGATGTAAATTCAACCTTTTTACCTTTCTGAGTGATCTGATAAACTGATAGGAGATTCATAGAAAGATTTGGAACATGTAGAACATTCTCAAAATTTCCATTGTGGAGTTCCACTCTCCCTTTTCCTGCTACTTCTACTGGAGTATCATCCCCCATGAGAATAGGGGGTCTTGAGCATGGACTCAAGGAAGATAACACTTCCTCTTTCGTTGCCATATGATGGGATGCACCAGAATCTATAATCCATGAATCATATGAGTAATTAATTGCAACAAGATCATGATTATTACCTTTCTTAGGAGCACGATCTTTTTCCTTGTACTTCTTGACTCCCTCTAAAATTAAGTTTCCAAGGTTTTTCTGCTGAAGTGCCTATGCCATAAGATTGATATGTTTCTTCATGCATGTGGATTCTTCATGATTCAGTTTATTGTAGTAAGTGCACTGGTTTCCCTTCTTCTTCTTCTTGGAATCTGAAGAGTCTTTGGAACCTGAAGAATCATTAAAGGGTTTGGAATATCCCTCCTTCCTGTTATGTTTGAATGACCCTTTTCCATCATGCATGGTGAGTGCATGTGTTTTTGGATATTTCATGAGGCCCATCTGTATGAGTTTTGTCTGATCTTGTGTAAGAGACTCAATGAACTGAGCCAACGTAGGCATTTTTCAATTTGTTCCAAAAAGACATCTGCTAGAATGGAAATTGGAGACATATACAACGTACTATGGTCCTAGCTTGGAAAAGATTGTTAGAATAAGTTGTTTCTTTTGTGTAGACTTATCAATACCACATTCACCCAAGCTCAATAGAAAATATTTGAATTAAGTAAAAAAATCTTGTATATTATCAAAACTTTTAGGGTCTAAGGTATTCAACTCTACCTCAAGCATATGACCTCGCATCTCATCTTGCTTTCCAATGAGTCCTTCCAAGGTGGTCCAGATCTCGCTTGGAGTCTCGCATGTGGAAAGATGAAACCACAAATCAGTGGATATTAACTCAGGAAGTAGTCCTGTGGCCTCATCCTTACGGTTTGCCTATCTCATCTTCTCAATCACTGATGTAGGTTCTGTTTCTGTTGCCATTGTCAAATTATATAGTCTTTTTCTTTTGAGTTGGAATGCCGCCTTGGGCTCCCAATCAAAATAATTGTATGGTGTGAGGATTACCACCAAGTTTGACTATATAATAGTTGTCATATCCATCTCTCCCACTATTTCTAAGAACCCCTAAAAATTTACTCTCAATCTATAAGTGAAAAATTAAGAAATTAAGAATTCGTATCAGTTTTAGGAGATGATCTTGTGGCTTACTTTATGCGCAAATGGCGAGGAATCTCGCCAAACTGTTGAAAACTCACTTCCAAAATGGGCCGATTTACTTTCTTCGCGGGTCGTTTCCTCAAAAACTTAATATTTTTTGGAGCAATCACTGTAGAAAGGTACGGCCACAGATTCGTATCAGTTTCGGGAGGCTATCTTGTGGCTTAATTTCTGAGCAAACGGTGAAGAATCTCACCAAACGGTTGAAAACCCACTTCCAAAATGGGTTGATTTACATTTTATGTGGGTTGCTTCCTCAAAAACGTAATATTTTTGGAGGAATAACTGCTAAAAGGGACGACCACAGATTTAGCTCATCGAAACTTCGATTTTCCTTATTCTTTGGCTTGTCTGGCTTGCTCGAAGCAACATAGCTCTGATACCATGTCAGTTTTTCATGGAAACCTACACAGGAGATATAACTAAATCAATTACAAACAAATCTTATCAAGAAAGGAAGAGAGATTCAATATGGAAGAATGAGAAAAGATATTCACACTACTCCAATGAGCTGATGATTGATACATAAATCATGATCAATATGATACAATGAATGAGTGGAATACACTCATATATAGGTAAAAGCATTCCATAATTAAGAAAAACAATCAAGCAATTAGTTTTCCTTAGGAATGCATGCATGCATAATAGTGATGGTAAAAATAGAAAGTCTAAAATAGAACTAGTCAGTTAACTCCCACTGAATTAGTGTGTCGAAAATAAAAATTTCTCCAACACTTAAAAGAGTTTTCTGATGTGTTTTCCTGGAAATATGAAGATTTGAGAACATATGACACAAGCATCATTGAACATAAGATACCTTTGAAAGAGGAGACCAATCCATTTAGGCAAAAAATCAGAAAAATAAATCATATGTTGTTGCCTATTATGGAAAAGGAAGTAAAAATGCTTTTGGATGCCAAGATTATCATTCCTTTGAGATACTCTGAATGGGTGTCTAACTTGGTGCCAGTGAGAAATAAGAATGGGGAAATTATACTTTGTGTCGATTTTAGAAATATGAATAGAAGCTCCAAGAAAGATAATTACCCCTTACCAAAGATGGAGCACACATTGCAGAGGGTGACAAGTTCATCTAGGATGTCTATGATTGATGGATTTTTTGGCTACAATCAGATCTTTGGCTTGCCTGAAGATAGAGAGAAGACAACCTTCACTAGTCCTTGGGGCACATTCATGTATGCCAAAATTCCCTTTAGATTGATGAATGTAGGAGCGACCTTTCAGTGAGCCATGGACATTGCCTTTATTGGGGAGAAGAAAACATTTGTAGTTGTTACACATCAAAATTACTCACTTCAATGATGACCCATTGTCGTCATTACTAGTGTCACAAGTGTCACAAACATCATACTGCTATCTTGCCTATGTCGTGTCTCTAATGACATCATAAGGATACTTAAGACACCTTCAAAGACTGGTTTTAGAAGTATAAATCATCTGATGAGGAGTAGAAAGCTTTTGCCATTGAGAAAACCACTTAAAAATGAAGTTTGAAGAGCAACGCTCCCCTACCCACTATCAGGGAGTGATAGCGCTCCCTAACCCTCTTTGGGGGAGCGTTGTAGCACTCTAGACATCCTTATGGGGGAGCACTAGGGTTTTTTGAGGAAAATTTGGGCAGCTCTCCCCTACCTACTGTCAGGGAGCGCCAATGCTCTCTAACCCTCTTTGGGGGAGCATTGCAATGCTCTGTGTGCCCTTTTGGGGGAGCGCTGGCCTGTTTAAGGGAATATTTGACTGTTGAGAAAATTAGAGGAAGATCCCCCTTATCTTGGAAATCAATTGGATTCGAATACTGAGGTCAAAGCTAGATCTTAGGGTGGATCCACAACTGATGGAGAAGGATCCTCAGCCTATCCCAAGAATCTCTTAGGTGGTTGGGCCTCTCCAAGATTATATAAGGAGGAATTCTCATGGTGAAAGGTACATGGAGAAATAGAGAGATACCAAACTTATGATCTCATAAGGAAGGTATCGGTGAAGCATAGGCATTCTATTGGTGGATCATTTGAGCAAAGGGTTGGGCAAGGAGAACTGGGAGAGGCTGTTGCACCTTCATCAAAGGCCTGTAAGTATTTTCTATTGTTCTCATTATTATATATATATGTGCTTGGATTGTTTCTTTCAAGGTTGTGTATGTATACATTCTACATGAGCTTGTCTTTCATAGATAGATCTAGTTTTGGATTAATCATGGTAGAATAGGAAGTTTTTTTGTCTTTTTTGTTATTGATTTGCAGGACTTGTCGAGGAGCTTGGAGATTGGAGATCAACTCAGATTGGAACAAGGAAAAACATCAAAAAAGGTACATAATTCTTCTTCCTTTTCTCTATTTGATTGACTTAGCTAGGTTTAAAAGGATGTCAGTGACCAACGTTAGCACCTTTCTGTCTTGGTCATAGGGGTCTAGTATCCAAGAGGAAATCCACTTGTTTGTAGGGGGATTATCATGTAACAGAAATTGGCGATTCCACTGGGGATGTGAACTTTCATTTTTAGGTTCCTTCCTTGGTCTTGTCCTTGCCTTTTTACCACCTTTCAGATCACTTTTTCTATTTTTTTATGATCCATTAGCCTTCTCCTACCTTCACTAGCATTTTCACCATTTTTTATGCATTCTGGGTGAATTGTTTGCAATTTTTTGGCTATTTTTTTGAGTTTTTAGGAGCATCAACGCCCTCCCCTAGGCCATACCAGAGCGCCGATATTTTTCCAACGCTCTCCCATAGTGTTTTAGGGAGAATTGCAATGCTCTGTCCCCTTGAGACAAGGAGCACTAGTCTATGTTTTTGAGGTTTTTTGTAGTTTTCTTCTCAGATTTTTTCAGCATGTTTTGTGGAAGTCTTTACCCAGTATTTGTGGATGGTTTGTGAATTTATTTAGGTTTATATTTGATGCTTATCACTCCATATTGTCTTTATTGGAGCTTGAAACCTTTTTCAGAAATGTGAAATTGTCTTTTCTAGCTGCTTGTTTTGTCGGGACAATTTTGAGTGGTTTCTCTTTTTTTCTATCATTTCTTGGATTCTTCTTCACATTTTATTGTGTTCCTTGAATGCTTGATTGGTCGTAGAATACTTGATGCTGTTATTTCTTGTTAGAACAAGTTTCTACTTGTTTTCTTTCATACCTCATTGAATTGAGTGCATGCTTTTTTGTAGCCCTTTTGCTTCATGTCTTTTGCATCTCCATAGGACTCTTTCTCCTGATTGAAAGTAGTGGAGCATTGAAGGTTTTGTATTTAATTTTTGTATACATGATAATCAAACAAACAAGATAAATGAATTCTTGCTTTTGGGTAGTGAAACTAGCTTGCATTTGAAGTAGTGGAATTGCATGTTTTTTGGCATTTTGGGACATTATGCATATGGAATGATGAATGTTTTCTCCTTCTCATAGCATAGCTTTCATAGAAATGAAAAGATTGCATATTCATCTCTTTGCATAGCTTCCAAGTTGTTCAAAATACCATATTATCCACGCCATTTTCCTTTTGAGTAACAATAGCCTTAAAAATCAAGCGCTAAACTAAAATTGATTAGACATTTTTACATTTTATGGTAGCAAACCTACATTAGATTAGTTGTAGGGATTTGGAATAGGTGTGAAAGATAACTTTCCAAAGTTGCAAACAAACATAGGATCTGTGTTAGGGAGCAGTGAAATCCAATTGCTACATTTTGTCTTGGGAATCCCTTCTCACACAAGGATCAAACGCGAGGTCGCATTGAGACTAGCAAAGTTACTCACCCTGCTTTGTTGGTCTTGGTGTAGAGATTGCACGTATTATGGGGGTCGCTTGAAGGTATACCCACAATTATGAGTGGAAGCCTTTCAAGTTGATTTTGGGCTAGATACCCTGCCCTTGTGTNTTTTCCACCCGCTCTATCTCATCCCCTTCTTACTTTATTACCGTGATGTTGGATTTCATCACCAACTAGTGTGCTCATTGTGAGAAGGTTTTGTTTGATTGCTTTCTTACTAGATTTTTAGTGCGTGCTATTTGTTTTCCCTAGCAGAATCTAGGTTGGATCTTTATTTTTTATGGCGTTAGTTCCTGGAATGACAAATGAAGGAACCCCTTTGACAAGGGAAACTTTTGTTTTTCCTTCTTATGGAAACGTTGGTCCTCCTTACATCACTACTTTGAGACTTCTAGGTCTCACAATTGGGTTACCGGTATGGTTGTTTTCCACTTCAGTGATCTCAATTGCAGGTGCTTCAGATGTAAGCACACCACCCACACATCAACCTCATGTTGACCTTTCTCCTTCTTCACCCGTTAGGTCTCCTTCCATTTCTCCTTCTTCGCCTAGTGAAAGCTTTAAAGTGAGTAGCCAAATTGATAGGAAGAAGAAGAAACATAAAGAGAAGAAGAAGAACCAGAAAGGGACTAAGCCTCCAACTACATCAAATGTTGGATCCAAGCAACCAGATACTGTTAATCATGCTGGGAGTGTTGGTGAGGTCGATAAGATAACAACAAAGAATCTAAAACCCAAATTCCCTTGCAATCTTTGTAAGGGTGACCATTTTCTGAGGGATTTCCCTGGTATTCCCAAGGTCTTAGAAATGTGGTCCTCCACGTCATTGAACCCTACTGGACATGCTGGTAATGCCCCATCAACTAGTGACGTTAAGGTTGGTAAGAAGAAGAAAACTGTCAAATTTACTTGCATGTTATGCAAAGGTGATCATTACTCTCACCTTTGTCCTCGTATGGATGAGGCTTCCTCTCTTTTGGAAAAACTTCAAGTTCCAAATGGTTATCATAAGTTTCCCCCCAACCCATCGTTATTT
>JASDQU011101141.1:13154-25693 GCA_032191745.1 Picea mariana | reverse complement strand
TAGTATGTAAAGAGAGGCCAAATATGGCATCTGTAGTGGGGGTGGAGGATTATTTCCAGCCATGGTGTGAGTGTTCTGTGAACCTGACCCTTGAGAGGGGCTAGGTGGGTTGGTACTTCCCCCTTGAGAGGAAGTTGGCCCCCCGCTTCCGTGTAAAGGAGATTGAGTGGACGAAGGACCTTGAGAAGTGGACCCAAGTAATGTGGACCAAGCAAAGCTGATCCTAAGACAGTGGCACTCACTGGAGTGTGTGAAGGTGGTGTCAATGAGTTGGCAAGACCAGGAACTCCCCCTAGAATAGGAGGGAGGTTTAGCAAGCATATGGAATGACGGGGGTTCTGTGGGTCCCCTATGATGTCCAACTAGCTGAGTGGATGTGTGCAAATTGTGGTGAGAGTAATAAATAAACAAGAGCCTTTGTTGCAAATTTTGAACTTTACACGATATATATCTAAATCAAAAATGTAATCAGAAGTGCATCATACATAAAGTGTTCTGAAAAAAAATCATATATGTGGATAAGTGGGTTTTTTCTGTGTGGGGAATCAAAGAAAACAAATGCTCATGTCCTAAAAGACGTAACGTCCTTCCTCTCAAATAGCACTGGACCTTCCAATAGTACTCAATAGTGGGTTCTGAAGTCACCAGAAGAGAAACTAGTGAAGGATGAAGTACTCAGTTATAATGAGGGGTAAAGGGGGCATATCCCGAAAGAGCTGGTAATATTTCCCAATAGCCACACAAAATCCGATCAAGGTGCAATTGCAACCCACAATTGCCACCTGGATAGATGTCCTAAAATTTGGTCACTAGGTACCTCGGTCAAAGTGTGGCATTTAGATTTTCGGCCTAAGAAATGGGTCATGGGCTGGATCCCATCCAAGAGGTGGGTGACTCAAGGGGGGACACACATAACAACCAGACCTTGGCCTTCAACCCTTCATGGGTATCTCCCTGCCTTATGGTATTAGGAACACTTGACTTGGAGGATTTACAGTTCCCTATTTGACAACTTCTATTGTTTTGACAATGTGAGAACCAGATAACGAGGAGTTATTTGGATGCCTATCGCCGAAATCCTACCTAGACTAAAAGTTTCTTTTGGCACCTCATGTGGAGGAAAACTTAGTGAGTTTTTAGAAAAAATTTAGATGTGGTTTGTTTGAGAGATTGTGGGTGTGAGCGAATCTCGTTGAAATTAAATGGGAGTGGATAGTTTCGTCAAGAAAAGGGTGGGGTGGTTCGGAATCCCTTTGGAGGAAACTTATTTTGACCTCATTGTTTCAAGATGAAAACTCTGTGAGTGATAAGTGAAAGTGTGCCAATGTTTTAATGAATTAAGTGTCACCTTGCTGCATGTGGACTTCGCTTGTTCCTTACAAGTGTTGATTACCTAATTAACTAAATGTCTTTGATATAACCTTGCGTAATTCAAAGTCCCTAGGAAACTAGCATGTGGACATGTGGGTCCTTTACTATTCCTTTAACTCCCTATTGTGATTTAATCTAAGAAAAGCTTTGAAACTATCATAGATTGTGATCATGTGGGCATGTATGGGCCTGTTTGAAAACCTTTAAACTTCCCTAGTGATTTAATCTAAGAAAGTAAATTTCAATACTATCCTATCTTTGTAGCATGTGGGCATGTATGGGCTCGTTACAATCTTAAGATGTGTTTGAAAAATAAACTAAGAGGAGTCCCGAGGGGGGTTGTTGTTCTCTCGTAAAGGTTTTAGTCTTTTTAAGGGAGATGAAATTGTCCTACAATCTTTTTCTAATTCTCAAGGTTGCTTGGAAGTGCGAGAGAAGAGCATACTAAGCGATTGTTATCCAACTTCTGGTCCCAATGCAAGTTTTATGTGATTACAAATGATTCCAACTTATACTTTTAGTCAAAGCAAGCCATCCATGTGGCAAAATGAAAGCAAAAGAGGAAATAATGATTTTAAACCCCCTAAGTGCCTATGTGTTTTGACTAATCCCTTTATATGAAGAGGGAAGTAAGTGTGGTGCAGATTACAATATGCATGAAATCACTTTTAAGAAGGCTAGGGGCCTTCCCCAAATCACAAAAACCCTTACAATGTGAATTTTTCTGCACGGGTGCGCGGGTCTCAGAGTAGACAAAGGTGCACTGAGCACCTGTGCGCAGACAAAAATAAGCTTTTGGGCGCAGGTGCACAGAACAACATTGTGATTTTGGCGCACATGCGCACGATGCGCGACTGTGGGCCAATAAACCCACGCACAACTGACACACGGCCGTGAAGAAAATTCTGGATGGAATTCTCTCAATTCAACTTTGAATTGGATGTTTTGCAGGTCGGCTTGGGTCGATTAAGGTACCTGCAGGTTAAATAAACCAAAAGAAGAGCTATAAAAACCCAAATGGGGTAGGAAATTGATACCTTTCCCTAGTGGAGTCGTCAATCTGTTGTGCCTCTTTTGTCACCTAAATGGGCAAAATAGAGGTGCTTACAAGCTTAGTTGGGTTAGCTAAGCAAGATAGTTGTAAAGGAAAGGGTTAGAGAAATAAATATAAAAGAACAAACTAAGAATTAAACTAAGAAATAAAAGAACAACTAAACTATTGAGCATAAGGACATAAGAACAAAAAACCAATAAGACTCATGTCACCAATGGAAAGGATTATATTAGTGAAAGAAAACACCAAGAAGAAAGAGGACTATAGGTCCCTTCTTCCTCCAAGGGAGGGCTCTTGGACCCCCACAACTAAGCTCTTCTTACAACCTTGAATGAAATGGTGAAAGAATCCCAAGCTAATCCACTCAAGAGGTGAGATGGATTGTCCAATGTAATGGTGCTAGTATACTCTTGATGAGAATAGAGGATTCCTCAAGAGAATAGCAGCAGCATAACTTTGCTAATGAATTCCTTGAAAATGAAATGCACCCATGGCCTTGTTTTATAGCACCTCTTTGAGGTATTGTGCAACCAGCTTGTAGTGTGAAAAGAGGCTATTTAGGGTATTTTTAGGTCTTTGACCAGCCACCCAGTGGGATTCAGCCGAGATTTGCGTGTCAAATCAACTTGGAAGATGAACTAGAAGTGGGTGAGAGGCCGACCAATCTCATAAATGTGTCATTCTCATATGTGTGTGGATTTTAGCAACCACAGTCGTGCATCGTGAGCATGTGCGCTTTTAATGCATTTTTGGATCGTGCATGTGCGTGTGTGCCCTGTGTAGTCATAGCACACCTTAATTTTATCATTGGTTGTATAGTTTTGGACCTTTTGGAAATTATTTTGTGGTAATTTTGGTCCATGGTTGACCTCATAATTGTTTGACGATGTTGGGTTTCTGTAATCATTTGTGAACGAAATTTCAGTGATAACAATAGGCCTTCCTATAGCTTCCCAAGTTCTCTCTATCATGATATTCACCTGTGTTTCCTCATCTAGAACACATTCAATGTTGAAGTATCATATTCTTTCTTCAAGTCATTCCTTGTATTTAAAGATCTCTAATAATCTAACATGTCGGTGGTCATCCAAGGTTTCTTTCATCTGTAGCAATACCTTCTCTGATTCTTTCTGGGGTTCTTCTATAGCCTTAGTTTCTGGATCTGCCTTAGGGTTTTCTTGTCTTATGTTCATACTTTCAATATTAGAAATCATTCTATGGAAATACAACACTTCATGTGATCTATATGTATATTGGTGGCCACCCACCTTTTCCAATTGGCTCAAAATAGTTTTCTGACAATTTTGGCAATTTACTATTTTTAGCAGTTTTAACTTCTGGGGCCATTTTGAGGGCCTAAATGAAGGTATTTCAGGATCGAGATCCCCAATTATAGTTGAAGGCATATTGATCCCCCAAAATGAATCTCCTCGATGATACCTTTCCAACATGCTATCACATGCCTAAAACGGAGATCGTATGCAAAAGTTACGACCCCGGGAAGTTGATGTACTAACTTACCCAAATGGGGCCCACATGAATTTTGGCACTTCATCTCCTAGGGTTAGGTTTTTGGATGTCTAGGGATTTTGGAATTCTTGTTTATTGTAAAAATGCCTTCAGATCCTCATTGTAATCTTCTTCTGGTGAATGTGCGCAACTGTCACATCTCTTCTCAGAGATAAGCCGCCACCATTCCAGCAAGCTTGTTTCCGCTGCATTTTACAGTTTCAGCTTATTTCGTTATTGAATAGAAAACCAATTTTACTGTATCTCTGTTATTTTGTGTTAAGAACTTGTTAATAATCTGTATTCATTTCATTTTTCTCATAAAATCTGGATCAGTGGTATCAGAGCAGTCTGCTCCTTGTCGTCTTAATACATGTCCCCAACGAGGTCGGAGTACAAAGAGTTGGGTCTCGAGATTGTTTCTCTTGAGGACAAAAACTCTCACACGCCCAAGTGACTCCTCATGGTAGGAGAAAAGAAAGATGACAGGATAGGAGATCCTTTCAAACTATTAATTGAGGAATCCCTCATGCAACAGAGGAACAAGATGATGGATAGTTTCGCGCAAATCCTTCGACGGTTACCAACAGGTGACACATCTTCTTCGAACGGAGGTTCCAAACCCTTCAAGGTACAAATAAACTTTGATATTCCTATATTTGAAGGTCATATAGATGCATATGTTGTAGACAAGTGGTTGAATCTATTAGAAGGGTATTTTTCTGTCCATAACTTTTCCAATAGAGAAAAGATTACTTTTGTGCTCCTCAAAGTTATTCCCCATGTCAAAGATTGGTGGGAAAATTTCTATGAGCAAAAGGAAACAGAGGAACCTCATTATTTTCAGTCATGGCCACCTGGGAATCCTTCAGGGATGTTATTAAGGAACAATACTACCCTGTCGGGAGTTATGATGAACTATATACCAAATGGACCACATTGCAGCAAGAAAGAGAGCAAGCAGTGCCAGATTTCACAAATATCTTCCATACTATCCATAAGTACCCTGTGGATGTTGTTCTCACTTAGCACAGCCACCTCGTGGCATATCATAGTGAGACGTTGTCAGATACTGTCCGTAAGTACCCTACTTACAACAAAGAAATGTACTCCATTATACAAGCATGCCGCCAGTGGAGACATTACATTCTTGGGAAGGAGACAGTCATCCACACTGATCATAAGCCACTGCAGTTCATGTAGACACAGGGAAAATTGCAGAATGACCACCATCAAAAGTGGTTGACATACTTGCAGCAATTCCACCTCAATATCAAGTATAAAATAGGAAGCACCAATCGCGTCGTTGATTGCCTCAGCAGATCGCCATTTGTGGCACTCACCACGGTGCTAGACTCTTGGGGCCATGAGACATTTGGATGGCCCCAAATCCATGAGATAAACCCTGACTTCACCACCACCTACCAAATGTTGGGTGCAAATGCAATTTTCGATAATTTTCATCTTCAAGATGGGTTTTTGTGTCGTTTGGGTCATATCTGTGTTCCATCAAGTGAGCGAGCGAAGCTGATCTGGGAAGCCCACTACATTCGGGTGGCAGGACACTTCGGCATCGAAAATATAGTGGTGATGCTACATAAACATTTCTATTGGATGAAAATTTGACATGAGGTCAGCAAGTATATCAGGTCTTGCACTGCCTGCATTATTGCCAAACCGACCACTAAGAAACAGGGCCTATACACCCCTCTTCCTACTCCTGACAGGCCATGGGAATCCATCTCAATGGACTACATGTCAGGCCTCTCATCCACCAAGCGGGGAAATGACTGTGTTTTTGTGGTTGTTGATCGCTTTTCTAAGATGGCGATTATGGTTGCCTGCAAGAAGAGCATCACAGCAAAGGCCACTGCGAAGCTCTTCTTTGAATGTGCATGAGTACATTTTGGAATCCCACAAACCATTGTCTTATATCGGGATAGTTGATTTATTAGCACATTCTGGTCAAGCCTCTGATCACTGTTGGACACCAATCTCACCAAATCCATGGCCCTCCACCCCTAGACAGATGGGAAAACCGAGGTTGTAAATCGAATGATTGTGCATATCCTTCGCATGTATAATTCAAAGAACCCTCACACATGGAATGAGAGCCTTCCCTATGTCCATAATAGCTACAACCAAGCCCTGCATAGCTCAACTGGCCATAGCCCCTTTCAAGTGGGGTTGGGATTCCAACCATTGGGTCCCATAGATGTTGAAATTCCCCTTGCGGTCACCTCGACTGACTCATCTCCTGCTCCAACTAAATATGACAAAGCCACCCAATTCATTGAGTGGATCCAGCACATCTACCAATAGGTTCAGTATATCCTACAAAAGTCCAATGGCAAGTACAAACAGCGCCATGATCAACATCGGGTCCCACATAAGTTTCAGGTGGGAGAAAAAGTTTGGTTTCACTTGCAGAAAGAACACCATACAGGACCCCATCGGAAGATTCTTCCACTTCATTATGGGTTGTACACTATCACCAAGGCCATGGGGGATAATGATTTTGAGCTCAACATTCCTCCCTTCCTTGGCCTGCACCCATTGTTCAACATGGATCTCCTTCGCCCTTATTTCCCACTATTATTGGACACCTCAGAAGTAGCAGAACAGCTGACACCAATAGAGCTCAACCCTTACTACATAAAATAGGAATCAAATGATCATATTGTGGACACATATATCAAGGGCACTAGACAACAAAGGATCCAACTTTATCGAGTCGTCAAAGCAGGGCAGCTCCTGCACCAAGGCAAGTGGCTCACTCGGGGCCAAATTCAGCAGAAATTTCCTCATTTGATGAGGGAACTCAATGAAATGGAGACCATTGCTTTCTAAGGATGGAGGAGTGATCCAGATGGATATCGGTGGCTACCCACCTTTTCCAACTGGATCAAAATAGTTTTCTGACAATTTTGGCAATTTACTATTTTTAGCAGTTTTAACTTTCGGGGCCATTTTGAGGGCCTAAATGAAGGTTTTTTGGGATCAATATCCTCAATGATACCTAAAGGCATATTGATCTCCTAAAATCAATCTCCTCTATGATACCTTTCCAACAGGCTATCACATGCCTAAAACGGAGATCGTATGCAAAAGTTACGACCACGAGAAGTTGATGTACTAACTTACCCAAACAGGGCCCACATGACTTTTGGCGCTTCATCTCCTAGGGTTAGGTTTTTGGTTGTCTAGGGTTTTTGTCATTCTTGTTTATTGTAATATTATTTTGGAAAATGTGTGCATCCTTCACATCTCTTCTCAGAGATAAGCCGCCACCATTCCAGCAAGCTTGTCTCCACTGCATTTTACAATTTCAACTTATTTCGTTATTGAATAGAAAACTAGTTTTACTGTATCTCTGTTATTTTGTGTTAAGCACATGTTAATAATATTTATTCATTTCATTATTCTCATAAAATCCAGATCATCGTGGTTCATATATTTGCAACAAAGATAGCTAGGTCTTCTCCCAGGGCATGCCTTAGCAAGATGTCTCAGTTTTCTGCAGCTGTAACAGAGGGTTAATCCTCTCTTTATTTTAAATGATCCCCAACTTCTCATGTACTGTGTGCTAGGATCATAGGATCTAACCTAAAATAAATTATTTCTAGGATCCTGCATCCATTCATTAGTCCAAACATTCTTTCTATGCATAGGTATAACATATCTTCTACTATTCTTATCAGATCTACTCATATCAAATCTTCTTTCATCTATTAATACCCTAGTTTTCAAACTAGGAGAGACTCTATTAAAAATACCTAGATCCATACTCTAGAAACAAAAATTTCCACTTATCTTACTTCTACAGAGCACAAAGCTTCCATATCTAAAACTTTTCACTATTCTTACCTTTATCAAATTAAAAGGCTTGCATATCTTACCTCTTTTAATCAAAAAATTTAACATTCTCACATCTCATAATCACAAAGCATAAGTAGATTTATCTAAATACATCCAAGCACTTAGAAAATAACATGTAAATTACATAAATACAAAGCACAAAGCATCATAACACAAGATTTACATGGTTCACCCCCTCCCTAGGGCTATGTCCACCAACTCTTCTTCTTTATAGTCTTCAGTCAATCGGTTACAAGCACAGAGCCTCAAAACCCTTACTCCGCACAAGACAGAAGATATATGAAACTTGTTATATCCTTCTCCCTTGCATTACATCACAAATCCTTCTACAGTCTCGCATAAGGACTTGCACTTAGCTCTACAAGTCTTACACACAATGCACAAAGCCCTTACAATCCACACTAGCACTTAGCCTTTAGCACTTAGCTTAATGGCCTACTAGTTCTCTTTCTACATTGCCTAGCTTTCTATTTATACTTTACAAAATAGGCCTAAACATGGGTAAAACCCATGGGCCAACATCCCAATCCCGTTACATTATCCCCAAAACCCAAAAAGGACCCAAAAGGGGGTCGATATCCCGCGATCTCCGCTTCGTCTTGTGCTCCACCTTGGCCAGGCTTTCGAAGTCCAAAAATAGGTCAATATGACCAAGAATGTTCCAAAACTTGTTCAAGGACCAATAGGCCCCCAACACTCACCTATGATTCATCCTGAGTCACTCTAGTCTGATCAGTTCTGCTTCGAATGCCTCGAGTTTGGCTCGAGCTGCTTCGACCTGTTGTTGTGTGACTGCCTCTACCTTGGGTGAGACTTCATATTCTTCGTAGGTGTTTCCAAAATGGTCGGTATTTAGGGATTTTTTGGTGCATTGTTGTAGCGTTGAACCCTGAATCTACCCCTGTGCCAACAAATGGTTCCATTGTCGGAACCTAAAAATGTGATTGTTGGGAACTGAGAAAGAAGAAGCTCTGTGAAAATATTTTACCTGGGATTGTGAAAGATCTCTGCGTAGATTTGTGCCCTAGTGTGCAATGACCTACTCAATTTATAAAAGCTCTGTGCTAAAGAAAGAATCCCAACCTGATGAAAGGAGATTGGATCTGAATAAAAGAGGTAAGATCTAGAATCTTTGTGCCCTAAGAAAGGTAAAAGTGAGAATTTATAATTAAAAGGGGTAATATCTACAAGCCCTGTACTTTGATAAAGGTAATAATAGTGGAAAGTTTTAGATCTGGAAGATTTGTGCTCTGTAGAAGATAAGTGGAAATTTTTGTTTCTAGAGTATGGATCTAGGTATGTTTAATAGAGTCTGTCCTAGTTTGAAAACTAGGGTATTAATAGATGAAATAAGATTTGATATGAGTAGATATGATAAGAATAGTGGAAGATATGTTATACCTATGCATAGTAAGAATGTTTGGACTAATGAATGGATGTAGGATCCCAGAAATAATTTATTGCAGGTTAGCTCCTATGATCCTAGCACGCAGTATAGGAGAAGTTGGGGATCATTTAAAAGAAAGAGAGGATTAACCCTCTTTTACAGCTGCAGAAAACTGGGACATCTTGCTAAGGCATGCCCTAGGAGAAGACCTGGTTGTCTTTGTTGCAAATCTATGAACCATGAAGTGTTGTATTGCCCTAGAATGATTTCTAAGCTTGAAAGTATGAACATAAGACAAGAAAACCCTAAGGCAGATCCAGAAACTAAGGTTATAACAAAACCCCATAAATAATCGGAGAAGGTATTGCTACAAATGAAAGAAACCTTGGATGACCACCAACATGTTAGATTATCAAAGATCTTTAAAGACAAGGAATGTCTTAAAGAAAGAATAGGAGACTTTGACATTTACTGTGTTCTAAATGAGGAAACACATGTGATTATCATGACAGAGAGAACTTGGGAAGCTATAGGAAGGCCTGTTATGATTCCTTCATTAGGAGGAGTAGGGTTATTCAGAGGAAAACTGGTAAACCTGTGTGGAAAGCTCACTCGGATACCCATGAATGAAAATGGAACTTCGACAGAAGAAGATTTTGAGATTATTCAATTTATTGAGGATAGCACCCCGTTTACCATGTTACTAGGGAAACCTTGGATTAAAAGAGATGAATCCAGACGAAAGAAATAAGAAGAAGTCTTGGAGCAGAAGAAACGGGAGTTAAAAGATTTCATGACCAGAAGGATCACACACTTGATCGAAGAACAAGAGAACAGATCAAAGTTATTTAATGCTAGCAACCCAGATGTCGAAACTATAAGAACATTAGAATATCCACAGAAGATTGAAGTACCTATTCCAGAAAAAGAAGAAGTGTTATCCTGGAACCCTAGGGAAGAATCTCAACAGCGCGAAGTAACTAAGACCATAGAAGATAAGAATCATAATGGAAAATGAACTACCGAGATGAAGCTCACTGGAAAGAAGGCTAGAAAGAAAAGTAAGAAGAGAGATAAGTTGCAAAAGGTTCCAGAGGGAAATTCATAGACAGAAAATTTTCAGAATTGGAGCTTTGCCAGGATATCAGAACAGTCACACATGGCACTTTTCCATGGCGAAGCAATATATCCATTAGGAACGATATATCTGTTCGAATGCCTCTCTAAACAGGTCAAAAAGAAGTTATAGATCGACACCAAACCATTGGACCGTACCATAATGGACAGAACAAGATTTAATGAGGTGTCATACCCATTACAAGTGAATCGTTGTCGAGTTGCCTATTTTTCCCATCACGCCATGCACGGAGAACACTTTTTCTAACCAATAATTTAAGTTCACAGATCAAGTGAATTGTATACAGTGATCATTGCCCTTTTGTTGTTTATTCTAGTGCAGTATTTGAGTTAATTTTGAACCCGATATTATTAATCACGAGCGTGAATTTCCGATGGGCTCACCGCAGTTGAAGAATCAGTAACAGAAGTACTCCTCGACTTGATGACTAAGAGAGTCATGTCAATGTCTGAAGGTATCCAGGCTTCATCTACAAGAGTCATGCAAGAATCTCCATCCACTGCTCAAGCTGGACCATCCTGGCAAGTAGAGGAAAAGCGAAAAATCTTAGCTGCATAAAGAAAAGGAACAATTACTCAGAGATAAACTCGAAGTAAAGGAAAGGGTCACCAGAGCACTTTTCTCTGTGAAAGTCATCAAAGTAAAGGCTTAAGAGAGAGTTCCACAGCAGGTGGAACAACTCAAAGATGTAATTCAGCAATTATAGCAATGCATAGCATACTTGGAGCTCTGCACTGTGCCCGATACCCCTCAAGATGTAAGATACCAAAGGGAAGCAACTGCCTACAGTGCAGTTGACAGACTAAAATATCTTGCCTTGGAGTGCAAGCAGTTGAGTAACTGCAACGCCCACACATATGAGAACCTCACCAAGAATCTAGAGTTACAGGCATTAGATTTGTAGCTTAAGGAATCAAAGAAGCACGCAGACACACTACAAGCGCAGTTGAAGGCCTTGTCGGCCATGGAAAGAATGAAGCAGTCTTAGGAGCAACGCACGGCCCAGCAACAGATCCATATGATTCAAAGCAGAGTGATGTAAGTTACTCAACGGCTTCAACCAGTGCAAGATAAGGCGTGCCAATTACTCACAGAGGTTGAAAGCCAAGAGAAGAGCTAGAACAGGTTTTGATCGTAGTATAACAACGCCTAGAAGGGCCCATGAACGACGCAGTGATCCAGGAGTTCACCGAGCAAGAGGTCATCGCACAGCAGTAGGTCGAAGAAGCTCGAGCCAAGCTCGAGGCCTTCGAAGTAGAACTGATCAAACCAGAGTGACTCGGGATGAGTCATAGGTGAGTGTTGGGGGCATGTTGGCTCTTGACCAAGTTTTGGGAGATTCTTGGTCATATTGACCTATTTTGGGACTTCGACAGCCTGGCGAAGGAGGAGTGAAAGATGAAGCGAATATTATGGGATCTCGGCCCCCTTTTGGGTCCTTTTTGGGTTTTGGGGATAATGTAACAGGATTGGGATGTTGGCGCATGGGTTTACCCATGTTTGGGCATGTTTTGTAAAGTATAAATAGAAAGCTAGGCAATGTAGAAAGAGAACTAGTAGGCTGATAAGCTAAGTTCTAAATCCTAAGTGCTAGTGTGGATTGTAAGGGCTTTGTGCATTATGTGTAAGACTTGTAGAGTTGAGTGCAAGTCCTTGTGTAAGACTTGTAGAGTTGAGTGCAAGTCCTTGTGCAAGACTGTAGAAGGATTTGTGTTGTAACGCAAAGAAGAAGGATCTAGTGAGCTGCACAGATCTTCTGTCCTGTGAGGAGTAAGGGTTTTGAGGCTCTGTTCTTGTAACCGATTGACTGAAGACTATAAATAAGAAGAGTTGGTGGACGTAGCCCCAGGGAGGGGGTGAACCACGTAAATCCTATGTTATGATGCTTTGTGCTTTGTCTTTATGTGATTTACATGTTATTTGTTAAGTGCTTGGATGTATTTAGATAAATCTACTTATGCTTTGTGCTTATTAGATGTGAGAATGTTATATCTAATCTATATGGTTATATTTAGTGCTTGATCTTCTCGATCTAATCTATTTTCCTATGCTAAGTGCTTGAATACAGTAGATTAGTGTGAGTACTGTGAAGCTCTATTCTATTAGCGAAGTAGATATTGCTTGCATATTGAAGAACCAACGGTGCTGAGTGATTTATTAAGTGTTAGAATCACAAATTTGTGTCCCAGCTAAGGTTGCAA
>JASDQU011101140.1:16127-32187 GCA_032191745.1 Picea mariana | reverse complement strand
ATGTGATGTTAGGACGATAAGATAAGTTCTAAGTGCTAAGTGCAAGTATGGATTGTATATGCTTTGTGCATACTGTGTGAGACTTGCAGAGCTAAGTGCAAGTGGTTGTAACAGACTGTGGAAGGATTTTTGTTGCAATGCAAGGAAGGAAGATATAGCGAGGTGAAAAAATATCCTATCCTCTATGGATTTGGACTTGGATGCTATGTTCCTATAAGAAGCTTGACCCAAGATAATAAAGAAGAGAAGAGTTGGTGGACGTAGCCCCAGGGTGGGGGTGAACCACATACATGTTCTGTTTCTCTTCTTTTTGCAATGTATTGATGTGTTTATGTGTTTACTTTATTAGTGCTTTAAAATAGATGAATGCTAGATAGATATGTCAATGTTATGTGCTTAATAATATGGATGAATACTAGATCTGGCCTATGTGGAGGTACTTAAGTTCTTGAATATAGTAGATCTGAATGAATATTGTGTTGTGTTGTAATTAGGGTTTAACTGCGTTGTAACTAAGAATTGAATATTGATGAATGTTAATTGTTGAGTGCTATGTTAAGTGATTAGAATCATAGATATGTGTCCTAGCTAAGGTTGCAGACAATAGAGTCCTGCAACCACCCCTGCCTCTACCTTGGGTGAGATCTATTTCGTAGGTGTTTCCGAAAGGGCCGATAGTTAGGTTTTGTTGGTGCGTTGTTGTAGCATTGAACCCTATGTCTACCCCTATGCCAACAAATGGTTCCATTGCCGGGACCTCAAACTATGATTGCTGGACACTGACAAAGAACAAGCTTTGTGCGAAGATTTGACCTGAAATTGTGAGAGATTTGTGTGTATATCATCGCTCTAGTGCACAATATTCTACTCGATATATGAAGCTCTGTGCTAAGAAAATAAGTCCTATCTGAAGAAAAGAAATAAGATTTGAATGCTTTGTTCTCTCATAGAGGAAAGAATAGTGAAAAGTTTTAGATCTGGAACCTTTGTGCTCTACTAAAGATAAGATTAGTGGAAATTTTTGTTTCTAAATTATGGATCTAGGTGTGTTTGATAAAGTTTGTCGTAGCTTGAAAAATAGGGCACTGATAGATGAAAGAATATTTGGTATGAGTAGATCTGATACGAATAATGAAAGATATGTTATAAATATGCATAGATAGAATGTTTGGACTAACAATTGGATGCAGGACCCTAGAAAGGATTTATTGCAGGTTAGCTACCATGATCCTAGTGCGTAGTATAAGAGAGGCTAGGGATCATTTAAAATAAAGAGAGGATTAACCCTTTGTTATAGTTGCAGAAGACCGGGACATCTGGTTAAGGAATGCCCTAGTAGAAGACCTAGTTGCCTTTGTTGCAAAGCTATGGACCATGAAATATTAGATTTCCATAGAATGATTACTAAGGTTTAAAAGATGAATATGAGACAAGAAGACCATGAGAAAGGTCAAGAAATTGAGATTATGATAGAACCCCAAAAAAAATTAAAAAAATTATTGCTACAGATGAAAGGAAGTGTGAATGACCACCGACATATCATCTTATCAGAGATCTTAAAAGAAAAAGAGTGCATTGAAACAAGAATATGAGACTTCAACATTGACTATGTTCTGGATGAGGAAACAAAGGTGAATATCATGACAGAAAGAACTTGGAAACTTTTAGAGGATCCTTCTATGATTCCTTCATTGGGAGGAAGAGGATTATTCAGAGGAAAATTGATAACCCTATGTGGAAGACTTGGATATCTATGAGTTCTCATGAAACTTTGATAGAGGAAGAATTTGAAGTTGTTATATTTATTGAGAGAAATGCTCCATTTGCTATGTTACTAGGAAAACCATGGATTGAAAAGGATCATGCCAGAAGGAAAGAAGAAGAAGTCTTATAACAAAAGAAGCAAGAGGTGAAAAATTTCATGACTAGGAGGATCACACAATTGATTGAAGAACAGGATAACTGGGAGAAGCTATATAAAACTAGAAACTTGGATGTCTAAGTAAGAAGAACACTAGAAGACCCACAGAAGACTGAAGTACCTATTCGAGATACATATGAAGTATTTCCCCTTATTTCTAGGAAGGAATCTCACCAACGCGAAGTTACTATGCCAAAAGATGATAAGAATCAGAATGGAAAAAGGAATTTTAAGGCAAGGATCACTGGAAAAAAGGATAGAAAACTAAGTAAGAAGAAAGCTAAGATTGAAAATTTACAAAAGGTTCTAGAGGGAACTTCGTAGAAGGAAAATTTGAAAAATTGGAACTTCGTCGGGATATCAAAATTGCATCATATGGTACTTCACCATGACGAAGCAATATAGTCTTTGGGAACAGTATAACCAATAGACTACTGACTTGAATGGATAGAGAGGAATTTATGGTTAGAAATTTTGCCAACAGACCATTGGGAACACACCATAACGGAAAAAACTGAGTTAATGAAAGATTCTCACCCATTGCAAGAGATCCATTTTCGAGTTATCTATTTATCCCGCTATGCCATGCAACGAGAACAATTTTTACAACCATGACGACCTGAGCCCGCAGAATAGTTGATTTTTCATAGTGATTATCATGCTATTTCCATCCATCCCATTGCATTGAGAAGTTACTCTTCAAGCCCGAGATATTAAACCATGAGCGTGTATGTCTAAAGAAATTAGTGCAGTCAAAGAGTCTCTGAAGAAAGTACTCATCGACATCATGACTGAGAGATTCATGTCTGAAAGAGATGTCTATAGGTTCACAAGCATCCTTGATGAGAGGAGTGCAAGCCTCCCTGTTGACTTCTCGTGGAGCCAGACCATCCCGACCATCAGCGAAAAAGAGAACCAAACACAGAGATAACCTAGAAAATGTGAAGTTGATCCCGACCATATTGCCCGACTACATCCCGCCTCTGGTTGGCGTGGTGAGTCGAGATAGTGTGCCAAGAGATTTTGAGTACACCATGGTTATTGCATACCTCTTGAAGGAGATACGCGTAGTTAAAGCGCAGCAGGACAAGATCACAGCGTTGAAGTTCAATGGCTTCAACCTCGAAGATCGCAAGAACTATAGTATGCTCGCCTCGTATAAATACCTGACCAGGATGAAGGGGAAGAACTCAAAGATAATTACTCATTCATGGACGATGAGCCTCGTGCATTCCACCCTGTTAAATGTAATGCAAATCCCACACTTCGGAAGGAACCAGGAAGTCAACGCATGTGTCAAGCTATTACTTTCATGTTACCATGGCTGCTACTTATGGCTAGACTGCCATATAATAGTAAATCCAACATTGATCCATAGGATCAAAGGATTGAGTATGAAAGGACCCAATCCACAGGATTTGTATGCCGAAAAAATCCATAGATCGTGCACTAGAATAGAATATCAAGGATACATATGACAATGTTGAAAAGGGGACGTGAGGCTACAAGGTAGCCTCCATCCAGAATGGTGCAGTGTGCCTAGCCTTCCAGTTAATAGCCAGAAATTTAGTAAGGAAGAACTGACCCACACAGGTCACAAGATTTGTCGTTGACCTTGCAGGGAAGTGCATGGAAGGTCTACAGATGAACTGGGCAAAGTACCTATTTAATCAGCTGGAACTAGACTGCCACAAAGCACAGGATCAGGGCTACAAGTTTCACTTTAGCTGGCTCATGATTCTCATCGCCTTTGTTTCTTGAGAGATGTCGGAAGGTGAGACCTTTCTGGATATTGAACCGTTTGAGCCGCTTGTTGCAAATTTCACCACACTCTGGTACTTGAGTGATATGAACAAATAGTGGCATTCGAACACTGTTTTTCACACGTATTACCTTCAGTTGAAAAGAGCCATTGAAGCTCAACCTCGCATGACTCCGAACACCCTACAAAGGTTTTGACCCCTGATGAAGTTCTATGCATATCGACACTTAATCTACCTTACAGCACGAGCCAATGAACATAAGGAGCAACTTAAGTCATACTACAAACTCACATAAGAGGAATTTGAGGAGATCACTAAGGACTGGTCGACAAACTTCCTTATTCCCATAGACCCTCCATATATTTCTAACCCTAACAACCCAGAGATGATGCAAAAGGAACAAGATAGACCTGGACCCAGCAAAATGAAGAAGACCGAAGAGGTCCAAGACTTAAGCAGTGCCTGAGGAAAAACTACTTCTGTGTCACCTGACCGAGGGCATGATGAGGAAGAAATAAATGGTACAGGAGTTGAAGAGAAGCAAGGGGAAGTAACACCGCCTAGAGATGAGACCGATCCCCTAAAGAAGAGGAAGGTTTCTCCCCCAAAACCTTCTTCCCAGAATAAATTGAGAGCAACCGTGACCAAGATGAAGATTGTGCTAACTACCAATGATTTTGACTTCATCATAGCAACCCTAAACGACGCTTCATTGGAAATTGTGGAGAAACAAGAAGCCAAGTAGAAGGAAATGTATGATAGAATTAAGGTTGAATTTCAAGGGGTACAAAAGGCCCTTCAGTCCACCCACACAGTTTCCACTGCATCCCTGCCATCAGGAGAACTAGAGTTGGGAGATGAGCCATCCCAACTCCATCGATTAATAGATGTGGTCAAAGCTCACCTTCATCGCGCACATGAAGAAATAAAACAAGCCACCCAGTCATTGAATAACAAGGTGTAATAATATAACAACGTAGATTTGAAGAACATGAGAAGGTTTCTCTCCAGGACAAGTTTGAAGAAGAGAAAGCACAGATGCAACAAGAAAAAGAATAGTTGCTTGCAAAGAAAATCAAAGTAAAAGAAGAAGTCAACAAATCCCTCCACTCTGTGACATGATTAGAACCACAGGCTGAAGACCAAGTCATGCATCAAGTAGAGAAAATCACAGAATTTATCCAACAACTACAACAATGAATAATGGACTTAGATCTCTGCACCGTACCAGACACCCTGCAGGATGTAAGGGATCAAAGAGAAGCAACTTCTTGAAGCGCAGTTGAAAAAATAAAAGTCCTTTCTCTAGAATTCAATAAACTGAGTGATCACATTGCCAATATGTATGAGCGACTCACTAAGAATCCATAATTGAAGGCACTGGACTCATAGCTCCAGGAAGCGAAGTATCAAGAAGAAACAATAGAGGCGTAGTTGAAGCCCCTATCAGCTGTGGAAAGAATGAAGTGATCCCAAGAGTAGCACACTACCCAGTAGCAGGTCCATAACATTTAGAGAAGAGTTATGGAAGTACCTCAAAGGATCCAACCTATACAGGATGAGGCTTACAAATTGTTCACAAAAATCAAAGGCTGAGGAGAGGAACCGGAGAAATTCATCACTACAGTCGAACAACGCCTAGAGGGACCTGTCAGCGAAGCAATCATCCAAGAGTTCACTGAAGAGGAGGCCATGGCACAACAACAAGTCGAAGCATCTCGAGCCAAGCTCAAGGATTTTGAAGAAGAACTAATCAGATCAGAGTGACTCTGGACGAGTCACAGGTGAGTGTTGGGGGCCTGTTGGCCCTTGACCAAGTTTTGAGGATTCTTGGTCATGTTTGACCTAATTTTGGGACTTAGACATGATGTCGAAGATGAATCGGAGATCAAAGGATATAGACCCCTTTTAGGGATCTTTTTGGGATTCAGGATTATGTAATGGGTATGGGATGTGATCCCGTGGGTTTACCCATGCTTAGGCCTATTTTGTAAAGTATAAATAGATGTCTAGGCGATGTAAGGAAGGGAATCTATGTGATGCTAGGCCGATGAGATAGGTTTTGAGTGCTAAGTGCAAGTATGGATTGTAGATGCTTTGTGCATACAATTTGAGACTTGTAGAGCTAAGTGCAAGTGGTTGCAATAGACTGTGGAAGGCTTTGTGTTGTAACGCAAGGAAGGAAGATCTATCGAGGTGCGTAGATATACTATCCTCTGCAGAGTGGGACTTGGATGCTATGTTCCTGTAAGAATCTTGACCCAAGATAATAAAGAAGAGAAGAGTTGGTGGATATATCCCTAGGGCGGGGGTGAACCACATACATGTTGTGTTGCTTTGCTTGGTGTGATGTATTGATGTGTTTAATTACTTATTGCTTTAACATAGATGAATGATAGATATATATGTCAATGTTATGTGCTTAATAATATGGATGAATACTAGATATGGCCTATGTGGAGGTGCTTTAATGCTTGAATATAGTAGATCTGAATGAATACCGTGTTGTGTTTTAATTAGGGTTTAACTACGTTGTAACTAAGAAATGAATATTGATGAATGTTAGTTGTTGAGTGCTTTGTTAAGTGATTAGAATCGCAGATCTATGTCCCAGCTAAGGCTGCAAACACTGGAGTCCTACAACCACCCCTGCCTCTATCTCGGGTGAGACTTCATCTTCTTCACAGGTGTTTCCGAAAGGGCCAGTAGTTAGGGTTTTGTTGGTGTGTTGTCGTAGCATTGAACCCTGGGTCTGCCCTTATGCCAAAAACTATCCTCTAATCTGGCTATGGAGTTTTTTCATTTTTGCAGCAAAATCTTCTGCTCCAACACTTCTGATCTCATTTGTTCTAAGTCTCTCAACTCATATACTCCCCTGGGTTTCATTCCATATAGTATTTGGAATGGGCTCTTTATAGTGCTTCTATTTGGCGAGTAGTTGTATGCAAATTCTTCTTGTGGCAGAATCTGATCCCACTGGTTATGATGCTCAGTGACCAAAATCCTCAATAAGTTTCCTAAACTTTTGTTTACCACCTCAGTCTGTCCATCTCTCTGAGGATGATAAGATGAGATGAAGGACAGATCTATCCCCAAATTCTTCCACAGTGTTCTCAAAAAATGACCAACAAATTTTGTGTCTCTGTCCGAGACGATGCTTCTGGGTAGGCTGTGAAGTCTCACAACTTCATTGAAAAATATATTTGCAACATGGGTTGCATCATTGGTCTTCTAGCATGGGATAAAGTGTGCCATCTTTGAAAATCTATCCACCACCACAAATATAGAATCACATCCTCTTTTCATTCTTGGCAGTGCTAACACAAAATCCATGCTTATCGGATCCAAAGGCCTCTTTGGTATCAACAATGGTTGATACAATCCAATGTTCTGTCGTTTACCTTTTGCATGTTGCCAGATTCTACATCTATTCACAAATTTCATCACTTTTTTCCTCATACCTGGCTAATAGTATGAACTGCTCAACTATTTGAATGTTTTATCATGGCCAAAATTTCCAACCAATCCTCCACTATGCTTCTCCTTTTAAAGGTTGTCCCTCATTTAACATTTTGGTATGCATAATTGATTTCCCTTGAACAACAATCCCTCTCGAATCATACACTCTTCCCACTAGATCCTATCTCTCAACATAGGATTTGCACACGCTTCATATGCCTCCTTGAAATATGGATCATCACTGTACATTTCCGTAAGGTGTTCAAACCCCAAGGTCTTCACCTGAAATTCCTTCATAATTAAACATCTCATTCTCAATGCATCAACAAATTTGTTAGCATTCCCAACAATATGTTTTATGAAAAAAGTAAAATTCTGCATAAACTCAATCCACTTTGCATGCTTCTGATTCAATTTTTCCTATCTGGCTATGAATTGTAAATCTTGGTTATCGCTATACAAGACAAATTCTTGTGGGACAAGGTAATGTCTACATTTCTTCAAGGATTGAATTATGGCATAAAATTCCTTATCATATGTGGAGTATTTTCTCTTAGTCTCATTCATATTCTCACTGAAATAGGCAATCGGTCTATTATTCTGGCTCAAAACTACTCCAATTGCAACTCCACTTGCATCAAATCTCACATGAAATGTCTTTTCAAAATTTGGCAAGACCAAAATTGGTTGTTCTATTATCTTCTTCTTTAGTTTATTGAATCTTGTCTCATCCTCCTCTATCCATTTAAAAGACTTGTTCTTCTTACTCATTGTATCCATCATTGGTGCACAAATTCCACCGAAGTTTCTGATGAACTTCCTATATAAACTTTCTAATCCATGGAAGATTCTTACCTCAAACATGCTTCTTGGTGATAGCCATTCTTTGATTTCTTTCACCTTCTATGGATCCATCTTCAGTTCATTTGAAGAGATCAGAAAACCCAAGTAAATGAGTTTTGTCTTCATAAAAGAGGACTTCTTCAGATTTATCAACAACTTCTCCTACTATAATCTCCTCATCACTAGTGTTAGGTGTCTCAAATGCTCCTCTTTAGTCTTGCTAAAGATCAATATATCATCGATATATACAACCACAAATTTGATAATGAAATATTTCAGTATTTGATTCATCAACCTCATAAAAGTGCTTGGGGCAGTTGTTAAGTCAAATGTCACAACAAGCCACTCATACAAACCTTCATTTGTCTTAAAGGTTGTCTTCTATTCATCACCTTCTCTCATTCTTATCTAGTGATATCCGTTTTTCAAATCTATCTCAGAAAAGAAATTTTCTCCACTTAGACAGTCCATTAAATCATCCATTCTTGGTAAAGGAAATCTATACCTGATGGTGATATTGTTAATGGCTCTTGAGTCTGTACACATTCTCCATCCTCCATCTTTCTTTGGGCTCAACACAGCTGGTATTGCACATGGACTCAAGCTCTCTCTGACCAACCCCTTGTCTAACAACTCTTGGACTTTATTCTTTACCTCCTCATTCTCTTGAGGTGTTAGTTTGCACATTGCTTTGTTTGGAATAATTTATCCTCGTATCAGATCAATATGATGGATGATACTTCTGATGGGTGGAAATTAGTTAGGAAGCTCATCCACCACTATGTTAGCAAAATTATCCAGCAATTCCCAAATCTCTTCAGGAAAATCATCCATTGTAGTACTTTTAAGGACAACTCTAGGTTTCCTCACCACAACAAATTGCATCTGCTGTTGTTTCTTGACTTCTTTCAGGAGTTCCTTCCCTCTCATGAGAAGTATGCTTGTGTTGGCTTCCTTTTTCACTTTGTTTTCCTCTATTGGCAACAACATGTGTGTCCTACCATTCTTCTCCAAAGTGTATGTATTCTTCCTCCCATCATGAATGACATTCCTGTCAAACTACCATGGTCTTCCCAAAAAAATATGACATACATCCATGGGAATTACATCACATATAATTTCATCTCTATATCCTCCTATCTTAAATTCAACCAAGCATTGTTTAGTAACTATTACCTAGTGTCCTTTCTGGAACCACAAGACTTTGTATGGCTTTGGATGTGTAGTTGTCTCCAGCTCCAATTTCTCCACCATCTCTGTGGATACTATGTTGTCAGTACTCCCACTGTCGATTATCACCTTGCAGACTCTATCCTTAGTCTTGCAAGTTGTCTTGAAGAGACTGTTCCTCTACACCATTTTTTCAACTTCTGCCTTTGGTTTTAAGAGAACTTTTCTCAACATTAGAAATGTTCCATCCTCTTCTCCTTCTTCTTCAACATTTATTCTCTATGCTTCCAAAATGTGAGCTTCAGCTTCTCCTTATTTATTTCTCTCAAGACATTCCCAAGACTTATGTCCCACCTTTCCATAGGTGTAACATCTCACTTCTCCTTCTCTACCTCTTCCTCTTCCTCTGGAAGAATTTCTTCTACCATATTGTCTTCCTTGGGAACTTACTCCTCTTTTTGAGTGACTATGTGGTTTCTCAGTCTCATCTTTGGATTTTTGTGCCTTGTCATGGGAAACTCCCTTGCCTTTGTTCAAGACTTCGCTTCTACCTCTACCTTGCTGGCTTTTTTTTCTGGCCAAATTCTCCTCTGCCTTCATTGTGAACCGATAAGAATCTTCCACAATCCTTATTGACATCATGTTGATCTCATCCTGGATTTCATACCTCGGGCCATTTATATACATGGAAACTTTTTCTTCATATTTCTATCTATGTCCAGTTCTGATGTTCAGTTTGTATAAATCCTATGTGTACTCTTTAACCATTATACCCTTCTGTCTCAGGTTCTACAATTTCTTGAACAGATTGATCTGGTAATATTCGAGCATGAATTTTTCCTTCATCTTGGCTACAATTCTGTCCCAATTCTTTATCTTTTGTTTGAATTTACTTCTCCTCTCAGCCTATAGTTCATCCCACCACAGTGTTGCATGTCCTTTTATTATGGTGATAGCATGTCTCACTCTTTTCTCCTCATCAACGTCTTCATAGTTGAAATATTGTTCCATGGATCTTATCCAATCCAGCAGCTCTTCAACATCCAAATTGCCTTTGTACATTGGGACCTCTATTTTGGCTCTAGCTCCCAATTTGACAACTACTCTTAGCAATCGCTCTTCAACAAAATTCTCTCCTACAACTTCTTCGACTTCTACTTATTTTCTCTCTGCATCGCTGATTTCTCTAGTATCAGGTGCTCTTCCTTGTGCTGCCTCCATCACCTCCAGCCTTGCACGAAGTTTTCACATTTCCCTTTCTACAACACGATTGGCTAAAGTTTGTTCCACTTGTCTCCTCAATGGCATTGTGTCAATTGTCTCTCACACATAGAGTGTGGCTTCGATTTCTTTTGCCTCCTTTATCTTCTTCGTCTCAAACCTATAGACGAAAATCTGCTCTGATGCCACTCGATGCAGTTCCCCCACCTCAGCAGGGTCTGTTGACCTCCCGGTATATGGATATTCTCAATCTTTGATCTGGATAAGCTCTTCAATTCTCTGCTATAATATTCAAGAAATGTCCACATGTCCTTTTCATGAAACTACGTCATGCGAAAAAGCACCAGGCGTAAGATTGTCTCACGCGACCACTGGATGTGACCACGAGCCTAACCCAAAAGGCGTTTTGCGATTTCATGTGTCAGGTATTTTCATGTGAATCACCCCAATTCTCCCAACCTCTGAAAAAACAATAAGAGTTTATCGTGTACTATCTCCTCCCTTATCTTCCCTCAATGTCACCTACGGTCATGACCCGAGGCTCAACTCTCAAGAGCATTGGGATTTTGTGTATCGGGAACTCCCTATATGATTATATCTATGGTCCACTATATTCCTTCGATCAAAGGCTATGATCAAGTCGTGATTTCATGTTTCGTGACTTTGGAGGTTGGTTCACCTCAGTTCTCTCCATCCTCGATTTCCCGATATTTGCTAGTGTCAGATCGATGATCTAGACTTTTTCTTCAATCAACGACTGTGATCAAGTTAGGATTTTGTGTTTCACGACTTTACCTCTTATGCAGTCCCTTCAACACTTATCCAAATTCTAAATCTGTGCACTCCTTGCGGCAGATTCCTATGCAAGACTTGGTTCTTGTGGATGACTGTGCACGCCTTGCAGCAATCGCTTTGCACTCCTTGGAGAGGGGAAGTTTCATGCTATCTCTTCTAAGCTTTGGAATCGAAATAGATCCCATCACACACTCCTTGCATTCTATGTGCACACCTTCCACTCACTCAATAGAAGAGAAACAATTGAAACTTATACTAACATTCACAGTTTCATCCATTCATAATGAAATTCATTCATTTATGAAAACACAATAACAGAGAATTACAAACAGTAACAGTGCTATGCCTTTCAGTCAATTTTCCTCTGTCATATTCATTCAAAAGTAAATGGCTATAGATAATATCAAAACAATAACTCAAAACTCAGAAAATTCCTACTAACTCACAGTAGCCTCATTTGGGCATACAAAACCTCTATTTATCTTAGAGGGTCCTTAGGGTTCCCCCCCAACTACTCGTCTACTTGAAAAATGAAAAAAAAAAATCTAACTAATACCTAAGTTCAGTTACATTCAAGAATCAGAGTGAACCTCCCAGATCAATTATGATCATCCACTCCCAATAATTTGATCTTCTTCCATTTTTCCAATCAGCTCCAAAATATTCACAGTAACTCCCAACATTTGAGATTTCGAAATGATTCCCACGTGCTGACTTGTCCTGCCACGCGTGCTCGTTGACGATACTCCTACATCAAAAGGAATTCTAATGATCAATCCCATTGGGTGAATAAGGTTTGGGAATGTTGAAATGACCATGATAGACATTTGCTAGAGTCTTGCGGAATTCCATTAAGTTTTGATAGCTTTTTTTTAATTATTAAATTTTTTCATTAATTGGAAATTTTAATTATTTTTTATGTAAAATGTAAAACATTGGTTCTTAGGGATTTTTTATAGGGGTGTGGGTACTATAATGAAATTTCATATGACACCCTACACCTTTGGACCAAGTTTTATCTCAATTAGACAAGTTTTGCTAGTTGATTTTCCATGAGTCCGAGTGAGTCAGAAGTCGTCAATTAAATGGCTAAGGTAGAAAGCCAAATTTTGTAAAAATAACTAAATACATGAAAAAAAGTGGGAAAAGGATTAATAATGTACTTCCTAAGTTGGAAAAGTGATTTTCCACTTATAATACCCCCCCATGTTAATCCAACAACCAAAAGTGTTGTCTCCCTAGTGAAAAGTGCGCCCCCTTGCTCATGAACCCATGGGAAAATAAAAATTAAAGTGAGAAGGCTACAAAAACCCTAAGTGCGCCCCTCCTTGAGCCTAACTTCATGTTTGGTAAAAGGTAGAATTTCTTTCCCCCTTCCCCTCTCACCCCTCAAACTCTAACTAATGTTAAAACCCTAAAAGTGCGCCCTCCTTCACTTTGTCTATATCTCTTGGATGAATGACACTTGGGTAAAATCATGAAGGTGGGTAACACTTTTGTGAGAATAGAGTCTCCAAAATTTGTAGAGACCTTTTTTTGGCTGAACTAATACTTCTTTCAGCCAAAAGTACTAATTTTTCAGCTGAAATATGTTTTGGTCAAACCTTTGAACATCAAATCGAGTGGTACCATGAGGATGCCCTCGATTTTTGTGTACACTTTTATCCAGAAGAATTTTTTTATATCCGATAAAATCTTTTTGGCCAACAAAATATTTTGGCAGAAAGAAGCTTTTGGCCAAAAAAAGGTTTATATATTACCCGCACATCGCGCCTATCATAGTTTTCTTGAATTGTTTGTTAGTTGATATCATTTAGTGTTGGTTATAGCACTAGGTGATAGTGTTTGGTGTTGGTGATAGTGCTAGGTGATAGTGTTGCATGTCATTTTTGTGGGTGGGAAAACATTGGTGCTGCGGGAAAACGGATGTTGGTGTTGTGGGTGTTCAGTCCAGGTACATTTAGATTAGTAAATTTAAATTGATAGTCTAAAATTGTTAGTTGAAATTTAGTTTTAAAAGTTATCTTTAGATTGTTGACAGGGTCGTATTCATCCATGTCCATGTATAGGGACATGTTTGAATTCGGGCATGTCCCTATACATAGACAGGTCATTCCCTATGAACCTTATTTGATTACATAGAATACATGCTTAGTTGTGACTATGATATTGGAACTAATATCCCCTATTACTGATATGATGGTATTGTATTTACATAATAAGTATGGACTCCAATGTGTATCATACCTAGTTCTATGCTATTGTTTATTCCCATAGTCAACACGATATCAAAACTGATACTCGGTCATTGCAGTATATATTAGTACTATTCCTTGTAAATGAATGGGATTACTAGTCGGTCTATACCATGTTTGTTCACTAGTTGCTAGGGATTCACCGATGACAGGTAAGCTGGAATAATTAGAAGCACATGGCATCCTAGTAGTATAAAGGTATATGGGAAACATAGTAGTCATTGTAATGATTACGGATATTGATAAGCTTCTAATAGGGTTGAAAAGAGTAGTATCACACAAGTCATTATCTTAATGAACATGCTTACTATAGCTATAGTGTACAGAGAATCACAACATATGGGAACAATTCTATCCTATGCTTATTTTAAATATTAGTATACATAACTCTTATACCACCCTTTATACGAAGCAGTAATGCTTATCTTGTATGTATAGTCAATGCTATTACTTTACCTTGTTACATATGATGATCGATGTTTCCTATGTTATGAAATTGAACCATAGCTAATCGAAGCTTTGTGTCCTATGTTATGATAAGCTAATCTTTTTTTATCTACCATATTATATAGAAGTAATGCACTTGTATAATCTGTGTCATAATCATTTTAGCTCCAACTAACCAGCTTAGATATGATTAGGGTAATTACACATCATTAAAGAAATAGTGTTATGCTTGTACTATTAGTAATATACAATACCTGTAATTATGACTCAATCTACTATGTTCCTCTATTCAACTAGTAATCTAATAGTGTTATGCTAATCACAACCATTGCTCTTTGTCGAACCATGTCAATTTCCTATAAGCTATAGGGTAAGTAACTACCTCATAACCAAACTGATATGTAACCCTTGTTCAACCCTATGCTTTGATTTTGTATGAGGTGAGTTATAAGTAAACACCAAATATGGAGAGCGCAATAATTTCCATTATATCAATAACAATGAGATGTAACTAAGCTTACATCCTTCTTTCACCATTGTTGTGTACTAGTTAAAGTGATAAAATACACTTGTTCTCTAATCCGTTATGTAATCTTATTCCTGTAACTAATAGTGATTCCATCTTCCTCAACCCATTCCATATAAGGGTAATCATACAAATTTTCTCACTATGTGCTTACTACTATACATCATACTCCAATACCAGCTTATGGAAAACAATACTATAATCATTATACTATATGTGATTAATAGTACGTAATATCTATAATTATGCTAGCTTCACTAAATAGTGATTAGGTCTCATAAGTAGATCCATAATAGATAAGTATACCCTATCTTCTCTGAACATGATGGGTTTGATTCATGAGACGTGTTATGGATATAGAGTATATTACAAGAACTGTATTGCTTGTACTATAATAACCTTGGATAACATTGAGCTTATGTAAAAATGGTGTACATATTAGGTAAAGAGATATGTGTTATAAACAGGTCCATAGGGTTACAATTAACCTTTTTTACATAGAGTTAATGTATGTGTTCTAGATTATTATGACAACACTTATTTGATAATCAGCTTCATAGTAATTACAACTTACATATCACAGATTTTAGATTTTAGATTAAATATTTTAGATTTTAGATTTTAGTATTAAACTATTAATTATATTTTATATTCTATATTTTATAGCCTTAGAGTGTTGATAGGGTCGTATTTGGCCCTGTCCATGTACAAGGACATGCCCTTATTCGGGCATGTCCCTGTCCATGGATAGGGCCATATTTGACCTTGTACATGTATAAAGACATGCCCAAATAAGGGCATGTCCTTGTAGATGGACATGGCCGAATATGGCCCTGTCCATGTACAGGGACAAGCCCAAATTTGGTCCTGTCCCTATACCTGGATAGGAAAATTCGACCCTATCCATGTACATGGACAAGGCCAAATATAGCCATATCCATGTATAGGGATAGGTCCGAATTCGGGCATGTCCATGTACAGGGAAAGACCCGAATTTGGGCCTGTCCTTGTACATGGACAGGGGAAAATATGTTAAGCATTGCATACTTATTGTATATATATGTGCATTGCTTAGATAATAAATTGAAATTTTATGATTTAAAAAATTAGTCTTAGTATTAAATTGTTAGTTAGATTTTAGATTTTAGATTTTATAGTGTTAAAGTGTTGACAAAGTCGTATTTTTCCTTGTCCATGTACATGGACATGCCCAAATTTGGGTCTGTCCCTATACATGGATAGGGCCTAATATGACCCTGTCCATGTGTTGGAAGATTGGTTGTTGTCATTGATGTCAACCCTAGTCATGGGTTTTGGACCGCAAGATTGATGAAGGTATTTGGACATGAAGGAAAATGCACATGAAAATACAAAAAACCATGGGTGGATAATATACATCATGTTGTTTCTGGTGGTATGTGGCATGTCACGTGGATTCTCATGGTTGAGGAGAAATGAATTTTTGAAGATGACAAAGTGAATTGTACATGTAGGCCGTGAAGATAATTACAAAAAATAATTACAAAATAAGGAAGTGTCAGGTTGGCCCTAATTTTAAAAGGAAGTGACATAAATGGTATAAATAAACATCATTATACATTCATTTGATACAAGTCAAATTTTAGAGGGAAGAAGAAGTAAAAGAAGGCTGGATTTCAAG
>JASDQU011101140.1:0-16027 GCA_032191745.1 Picea mariana | reverse complement strand
GAGAGAAGACAATGAAAGAGAGAGTGGATGTCAAGAATATTCTAATGTTGGTGAAGAGGGTGAAGGTGGATTTAGGAGGCAACGTTATCAAGAAATATAATATTACATGCCTACATCCACCTATCCTTTGAATGTTGGTGATGAGCTTCCTTGAGAAGGGATTACTAAAGCAATTACCCTTGAGCGATGCTCAGGTGTTAAAAATAGGTTGAAAAACTATTTGAGGAGCTTGGATCTCCCTCGAGAAAGTAAACAAAGCTTGAATATTATTTTGCATTCATTACAAAATTTATGGATTCATATCAAAAGATGGGGCTAACCAATGACAGTTTTGTCAATTTGATGATGAGACGAAAGTCCAAGGTGATGGGCCCTAATAAATGGTATGTAGTAAAAAATAAAGTTTCAAAAGAAAATGGAATTTCTATGTTCAATTTAAAATATGGGGAAAAAAAAAAGATGTTGAAGGTGCAATATTTTAAGCACCCCAACATAGAAGGACATCTGTATAATATATTTTTAGTAGCATATGAGAAAGTATCATGGAATGATGAGGTTCCACATTATTTTGCTAGACACTTTTATGCAGATTTTTTCATGGACATGTACCCTGATTATATTAGCCTACCGTCCGATTATTATGGGGCTGATAAATGATGAGCATATGATTGAAATGGGCATATCAAAATGAACATTGTAGAGGCCTCCATGACCTTTAGTATCTCGCCCAACAGGGGCATTTGCCTCACATTCATATTTGTGACTTTCACTAGAGGTTGACAAAGAGGCTAGGAATGAAATCAGGAAAAATTTAGAATCGATTTTTTATGGTGTTGATGTTAGTTTGAACCGTCAGTGAGCGGAAGCCAGTTCTTGGGCTATTTTTGTTTATAAAACAGATGATGCGTTACATACCATGTCATTAGAATATCTTAAGGAGTATGCAAAATTTTTTCATAATGGTTGGAAGGAGTTCACTCAGAATTTAATGTATGTTCATTGCAGGTATGAAGTGATCTATCTTAAAGCGATGGCTTAGAGGCCAAAATTTTGGAGTTAAATGTCTTAGTTTTTGTTATCATCCCTAAACGAATGTGGAACCTATGTATTTGGTGGTGTAGCTATTCAAACTTTCATTATATATATATATATGGAACTCAAAATATCAATTTATTGTCTCATATTTGATTTCTCTTATATTGTTTATGATGGTGAAATGTATTTTTTATTCATTAATAAATTGTCAATAGATTATAATTTGAATTTTTATAATGGTGAAAGGATAAGTTGTTGTTGAAAGCCACCTATTCTAGTTTCTCTTTTGTGGAAAAATAGGTGGCTAATAGGTGGCATTGTATAGACATAAACATAAACAATTATTAATATACAGATCCTATTTTATTTACAAAAAAAAAGGGGTTAATTTATGTTTTATGATACTGTGCTGAATTTAAAAATGTTTTATTTCATTTTATTTATAAACATCATTGTACTATGTGAAGTAGATTTGATTCTGTATATAGTGGAGTTGATGGGAGATCTGGGTAGTTATCAAATTATAGTTTCTAACTTATAATTTAAATTTTGTTTGATTTGTACTATGTGAAGTAGAGATGATTTTGTATATAATGGAGTTGATTATGTAGTGATGGAATATTTGGGTAGTTATCAAATTATAGTTTCTAACTTATAATTTAAATTTTGTTTGATTTGGAAATATTGTTGAAAATAGTCAAACAAATAATCAAATTTTATAGTTTCCCACTTTGGAGCCCCTTACCCCAAACGACACTCAGAGATGAGGGTTGAGGACTAGAGGGCTTGCTCAAGTTAGGTTTCAGACTTCCCAATTGCCTCCTATTAATAATATTAAAATGGAAAAAAAAAACAATATTGTATATTTAAAATATATGTGAGTTTCTTATGAGAGAGTGAAAACATAAAAACAAAGTCTGAGTCCATGGTGATGAAAAATTAGTATTAGATTGCTGAGGTTAAAAGCCAGTTTTCATTGGGTGATATGGGTTTTATTCCATTCCATTCAAGTGATAATCAATTGACTTTAACAATGAAAATTGTAAATTTAAGCATATTGATCATTGCATCAATATAGGCCCTTCCTTTATATTGACTCCTATCAATCCAAAATTTAGTAAAAACTATGAACTCAAAATTGAATTTCACAGTGAAATGTGTTCATCCTTGGTTTCTTTATTGAAAATTCACAATGAAATGACAGTCCAACACTAAACTGGTTATGTTAGTCTTTGATTTATTTTCAAGCTTTCAATATATTTATTGAAGAAAATGTGAAATAAAAATTGAAATAAAAACATGATTTTTGTAACACCCTTGTTTCCCCCCAACTTGTAATTAATCATAAAATAGGATTACCATGCTAAGACATGTGAATAATGTAAATGTATTATTTTTTGAGTTGCCAATAACTAACTGTGGGGGTGAAGCCTTGAAAGTACTGGCCATAATATCACTAGAGAAAGAATGTGAAAACTATAAGGGAGGGTCATTATATCAAATAACTCCAAATTCGCTTGATGAGGTTAATAAACCTCCTTCAGATCCCAAGGAGAGAAACTAGTTAATGAAGAAAGGACCAGTGGTTGAATTATCAACCACTCCCATAAATGGAAGCATGGCCAAAACTGCAGAATGTCAGCCCGAAGTACCACTGGGTATGGCAGTCCAAACTGATCGGAGCTCCCTTCTGACAGAAGTAATAGGATGGGTCGAGAACCATCCTTGAATAAAGATATTCAAATCGATAAGGAGAATGTGCAGAGATATCTAACGGTTAATGAATAGAAGTTCATGATCTTGATGCTGATTGAGCATCTAATCAACCTCATCGAGGCCATAAAAAAGAAGGAAATCTCTGAAAGTTTGAAGAGAACAGAACCTGAGAAGAATCTTAAACAGAGAAAGAGTCCTTGAGAACTACAAGAGTTCCCTAGTGATATCATGGCTTGGCATGGGGGTGGTCAGAGTGATAAGAATAAATGCCTTTGAGCCTATGGTGGGGTGGAAGGATGAACACCTACAGTGAGTTAGTTGTCTACCACCTATAATAGATAAGTAATTGCATATCTTGTGTATTTAGGTGGTATTGTGAATTAAAGTTGGATATCCTATGAATGTTGCAGGGATAGATATGTTTGCTTAATGATTTATACTATATCCCGTTTTGGTGTCTGCTTGATTGTATAATTAGGAAAGTAGGAAAATATATGGATGGGATATGTTTTATACTCGCAAATGCTTGCATCTTGTGGGGGCTTAAGCTAGAGACACGAACTGTGAGTTTGTCGACCTTGGGTATAGTTTCATGTACATGTGTTGAACCTCCTATTCGTTCTGAGTCCCTTGGAGGATAGAGTCTGTTAAAGATAAAGAGAGATAGTGAACGTATGCACAGGCTCTCTATGAGGAAAACAGAGACCAAGAACCACTTAAGTTCTATAGTTGAGGAATGAACGTAAGGGTTGTGTGGAAGGATTCTTCCAAGTGTTACGTTCTAGAGAAAGAGCACAAGGATCTTAAGACTTTTAGAGTCAACCAAGCTTAGGAATAATAGCAAGATTGAAGTATCAAAAGGGAAGGCTCCTTTGTTTAGATGACTAACAAACGAGAATCTATTTGGAAAGAGCCAAGGTCTTTTGTGACCGTTGGACACAAAAAGGAGTGCAAGAGTTAACCCCTTGAGTCCTCCAGACTTCGCGAGTTCGGGGAATTGTGAGTTCGTTGTAAGGGAAGTAAAAATCCCCAAAGTCCTGAAGTCCCGAAGTTAATCTGGACTATGGATCTCTGGATCCCTCGAGATCCTTCTCGACCATCTGATTTATGATATTCAGAGTACGTGCTTAGGGATATTCATGTGTTGGAGTGACCAAAATCTGAAGTTGAAGTTACAAATCACTTAGGAGACACTCACAAACTTACCAAACACTCTGCAGCTCAGTAAGGAGTGATTGAGAGAAATTTGCCAGGAGGGCACATATATCCCTTTGAGGAATAGAAGGGACAAAGATTTTCTAGGTCAAAGCAGTTAAAGCTTAGAAGAGAGTGTGCTAAGAGGGCACAAGAGTAGGAATTATTCCAAGTCCCCAAGATCATAAGAGATAAGCAGTTTTTAGAAGTGCAGACGAGGTCCAAGAGACAGACTGGTAGGAGGAACAAAGGCTCAGGCCTTTGAATACTTAGAAAATCCTCTAAGATAGAGAAAGTCAAAAGCTCAGGAGTTGGAGCGATAGAAGCCATCAGATCAGTTGTTGAGAGGATCTTGGACCATCATATCAATCTCCAATAAACAAAGGAAGCGCAGAGGAGAGGAATAGATTCCATTTGTTGGATCTGAGTGTGAAGGACCAATAACCATTGGATCTAGAAGTAAATGCATGAGATTTAACCCTTGTGTCTGCAAGAGAGTGGATTTGTCAAAGTATCGAAGTCCCAAAGTAAATTGGGACCATCCATCATCAAGGAGGACTTGTGGCATAAGATCCAAAACTTCGAAGGATTGTGGACATGGAGGAGGAAAAATAGTCGGAGTAAATCCTGGTCATTGATCACTAGGGGACACGCGTTAGCAGATCAGTAACTCAAGAGAAATAACTTTGAGATTTTTCGATTGAGAGTTGAAACTCCTGAATCCCAAAGAGTTGGAGCCCAGAATTAAATCTCAACCGTCAAATCAAAAGGGACACATGGTGGAGATCCGTTGTCCTCGGGTGAAAGTAAAGTTTGAGATTTGAGGTACCTGAGTCCTGGAGAGTCGAAGGAGATATGAACCGTTACATCCAGAGATACACATGATGACAGATTGTACACTTCAGAGAAATCACTTCGAGAGTTTCAGATTTAGGGTTGAAACTCCTGAAGCCTGAAGCATCAAAACTCTGAAGTGTTGAAGCGTCGAAGCGCTGAAGTGCTGAAGGGTTGAAGCACCAAAGAGACAAAGAGATCTAAACCATCAGATCTAGAGGACAGGTGGCATGAATATGTGGATTTCAAGTAAATACCCAAAGTAAACGTTGACTGTGGGATCATCCAAAGTAGATCTGAACCATTAGATCTAGAGGACAGGTGGCATAAATTTGTGGATTCTGGGCGAAGACTCGAAGTAAACATCGATCATCAGATCGTCCGAAGTAGATATGAATTGTCATATCCTTCGAAGTAAACCTCAAGCGTCAAATTTCCAAAGTGAATCTGAGTCGTCAGATCAACAACTTCCGAAAATCCCTTCGAGAGTTTCTCAGTTGAGATATGAGAACTCTGGATAAAGATCTGAAGTAATTCATAGTCGTCAAATCCAAGGGAGACATGGTGAAAATATGATAACTCCAGATAAATATACGAAGTAATTTGTATCCGTCTGATCTAAGGGAGACATGGAGAAAATATGTGGACTCTGGGTAAAGACCCAAAGGAATCCTCGATCGTCAGATCAAGAGTATATGCATTAGTGGATTATAGCCTTCAGATAAAATCCATTGGGAAAAAGGGTGAAGTTTGAGATTTGATATCTCATAAGTCTAAAACCCGAAGGAGATCTCGACCGTTGATTGAGAAGAGGGCCACAGAACCATTGATCCAGTTGAAAGGTCAACCACTTGAAGTAAAGGCAAGGTCATTGATTAGGAGGACAGGTGTCCCCATATCGTCAACTTGGAAAACTGAAGTATGGAAGAGATCAAGATTTTGAGAGTTGAAAATCCCAAAACCCAAAATCACGAAGGAGATCTTGTCCATTGATTTTGCAAGAGGTAAGATCTGATTCGTAGGTTTGAGAGGGGCAGATCTAAACCGCCAGTTTTAAAAGTATCATCAAGATTAGCAGATCAACAATCCCATAGCATTGCGGGTATATGAGTTGCATGGATGTTAAAAAGTTGAGGGTGGGCCACAATTCAAACCGTGGATTTGAAAAGAGGACACGTGGAGGCTCGAGGAGAATTGTGGGCCAAAAATCATTTTGATTCAAACCTCCTTTGGTTGTGTCCACAATCACACGGTCCCCTAAGGTCATCGCCCAAGGTCACATCAAGAGGGGGATTATCCAGAAAAGGATCTAACACCTAGTACTTTGAGATTTCACAGGGGAGTGGGAGGGAAGGTCATGGGTGCCCTTAAACCTGCACCAAGAAGCCTGAGTTTTTTTGATTAATTATAGAACGATACCATCAAGGTCTCAGAGAGTTGTTTGGCTTCAGAATCATAGATCCTTGACTAGGAGGTCGGATTGGCTCTGTGAATTTCCAAATTGGAAACCATGAATGGAGATTTTGTCTTTTAACAAAAGTGATTTTTTTTATGCCCCATCGTGGGTGTGTTACAATTTAGAACCTATTTTAATATGTAAAATTAAAATATACTTTACTATAAGTAATTTATTTTCATTAAAAGTTATATTGATATAAATTGTTTATGTATCGAAAATGGTAGTAAATGGTTGATCTGGAAATTAACAATCCTCTGCATATTGGAAGTATTCACTAATTCCATTAATATGACACCTAACATTAATAGAAGTATTCACTATACCATTAATGTAAGTATTCACTATGACAATCCAACACTAAACTGGTTATGTTAGTCTTTGTTTTCTTTTTGAGCTTTCAATATATTTATTCAAGAAAATGTGAAATAAAAATATGTACTTTGAAATAAAAATTGAAATAAAAACATGATTTAAAACTTATTTTAATATGTAAAATTAAATATACTTTAATATAAGCAAGTGATTTTCATTAAAATTTATATTGATATAAATTGTTTATGTATTGTTGATGGAAATTATCAATCCTCTGCACATTGGAAGTATTCACTAATGCCATTATATAAAACCTAACATTAATGGAAGTATTCACTAGTGCTATTAATTTTTAATTAGGATGTTAATCATACACTACCTTGAATTTTGAATATACGCCAAATTCAATTAAAAAAATGAAAATCTAAATGCAACAAACCAAGCCTTAGTAGATGACCTGTTATTTTTTAATTTTTGTTATTAGGTCACAAAATCAAATTCGTTTTCAACTTAAGTTTTTTTCAATCAAACTTAATGACAACTATGTTTAATGTGTATAATATATGTAGTTTTAGGTTCATCATACACATTTTTCAAGTAGTTCATAATCTCAATTGTGTTTTCAATTTTCTTCAAGATATTGAAATCTAAATGCACAAATTTAACAATTTAATATAATATCAACACTTTTGGAATCAAAATTCACAATTTCATAATTAAGATTGATACTTTTTAAGATGTCTTTAAAATTTTTAATTAGGATGTTAATCATATGTATTACCTTGAATTCTTTAATTAGGATGTTAATCATATTTTTTAAGATGTCATTAAAGTTTTTCTAAGCCATCAATAGTCCCTTATATTGACATGGAAATGGTTCCTAGTTTTGATATGAAGTTATCCTCTTCATATGAAAAACCATTGAACAATCATTGCAAATAATGAACCCAAATCTTATATGTAGTAAATTGGTTACATGAATTAAAGTATTTGTGTATACGATTTGGATAATTTGTAGGATTAAAGTATAATCATCCAAAGTATAGGTCATTTTAGGTTCCCTAAATACAATCTATAGGTTCTTCTCTGAAATTGTAAACAAGGCTTGGTAAACTTTGTAATTCATCAAAAATATAATTTTTCTCGATTGAATGGACCATAAAAGTAAACTAAACTGGAAATGATTCTAGAATCCTAGATAGTTATAAATATGTGTACTTTCAATGCAAAATATTAAATTCTGGAATGTACATGTCAATTGTTTAAAGAAATCGTAATGGTATGTCATCTTCAATTATTCGTTCATGATCAACTTTGGACATTTTCCATTTTCTAACTTGTTTTTTTCTTGATTGAACTTCTATTAACTTTATGCGCTTTGCACATATCAAATCACTATATTGACAACTTATGACATCTGAATGGTAGTCTTGAAAGTGAACATGAGTATTGACTTGATCGGTTTCTTGAAAACAATATCCTTTGAATACGATGGATCCTCTTTCATATATAAAATTGTTATCATCAAAATATTCTAATAACCTCATCTTTTGTTTTGTGTATCGCATCAAATAATATTTCATGTTTTCAGGGTTGTCTATAGGTGAAACCACGACAAAGACATCTCCAACAAATAATTTGATATGTTTGACAACAAGTAGTTCGTGTTAGATTATCACACAAGTACATCTACAAGTTATTTGAAAAAAATTAAACATAAAAATTACCTTCTCTAACAATATCAGAAACTCTATTTCCATCAACTAACACTATAGTTTCACTTGATTTCATCGCCTATCATCTTGCAAGTGGAATTTTCTCTTTTATATTAAGTTTGGCATGTCTCTAAGATTTAACATATTCTGCATTTTTCATTTTCACAAATCTCTATGGATTTTGTGTCCTCTATGAAAAATAAACAAAAACAAGACTCATTTCTTCTATCAAATGCAAACACATTTTGATAGCGTTTTGTTTTAACTAAATTCATTTTTTGTGTTCCATGTATTGTATTGGCTTCATATGGGATCGATCTATTTAAATCTTGGATTCCAACATACCAAAAGAACCTACACAAAACAATAACTTGTTAACTTGAAATATCTCAAGAAAATGATTGAAGATTGAATATAAACTTGAAAACGTGAATAAAAATATCTTGTATAAATGTGTAACATGTATATATAGACACACCTGCCCACATTCTTTGATGAATTATTTTCATGGATTAGCACCTTTTTGCACCATTCAACAACTTTATCAATGGATTCAAATCGATCATCATGAGGGTTCATCTGATACCTTTGAAGTGCTCATTTTACACATGCCCCTGCATTGTCATTCTCTCATTTTCCATGACCAGCCTCAAAAAGATTCCAACAATGTGTAATGTTTTATTTTTTATGAAGAAGACACAACCAATAAAATGATCGTGAAAATTTGAACTGACCCGCACACCCATCTGACCATATCCAATGTCAACTGAATCCAATCCCACATTCTTTCAATGAATCATAAAATTTATCAAAACAATGTTGTACATAATGTGTGTTGTGTGCTTAATCATCACTTATATAAAAGTGATATTCCTTAATAATGTGTCAATTTCCATTGGTTCTTTCTATGTTATCAATAATCCATTGAGAATGTGTATATAGAACATGGAAAAATATAGTGACTTGATCAAAATGATAATATTCACTCTGTACTCCTTTTTGTGCAACAAATGTGTAATTCTCTGCAAAATCAACTACAGACAAAATTGTCCCTAGTGGAAACACTTCATGGGATTGTTTGAATTGTAGGTTTTCCCATTGATCTCTATGTAAATTCTTGGTGTATTTATAAATTTCTTCCTCAAACTTCTTCAAAACATCTATCACACAGATTTTATCTACTTTCAAATCAATCATTTTCAAAATAACATTTAAAGAATGTGGATTCGTGTTGTTGATATATTCATATCTCTTTCAATTGACTATTATATTAGAAAATGATTGATCATTCAAATCAATATGATAATTTGAGTGAAAAAAACTTAGATTTCCACAACAATCACATTTATTTCCACCAACACATTTTTTTTGATAAAATAATTCATCGCCTTCTCTTTCACATAGAATTTTAGATATAAAAGCATAGAATGTGGAAGGAGGAGGTGAACTTGGCCATAAATGTTTACCAAAATAAAGAAAAGTTTCATAATATAACTCAAATTCCACATGATAATGACAACAAAAAGTGTCACGGGCAGTGATGTTTCTAACAAACCATGGTTTTTGTTGCACAAATGTATTGATGAAAACTTCTTTATTCTCTTCTTTGAACTTATTGAACAATTGTATTTGTGTCATTGGAAATATATGTTTTGGATGCTCTTCATATTTTTTTCATGCTATTCTCCATCACAACACATCCCTTGTATGTGGTGAAACACGAGATTCTGTCAAACAACAATTACGGGCCAATTATTTAACATTTTATACAAGTCTATCTTTGTAGGGTTGTCGAGAAATCACTATCCAACAAACAAGTTCATCATTTCCATCTATTTGCAATCAAAATTTTCTATGTTTGTACAATGTTTTTCTTGATGTTCCCATCGTTTTTTGCATGTGTTATGTCAAACGATCTTTTATATTGCTAGATGAAACAACTATTGTTTGTATCACTCTATGTACAACACTGACATCTTTTTTTCGATATTTTCCAAAAGATTTTAATACACTTGTTATATTGTCAAAGACATTCTATTTCAACTTTGTATCTTTTGTCAACTTTTGAATACCCAATAATGATGTAGCTTCTTTTAAATTTCTTGAATTTATTAGACAGAGTAAAATTTGAGCTTGTACTGTTACTGACATATTTGAAAAAAATATTCTACATATTCTTAGTTCAATATCTTATATAATTCATAGCTTCTTTCTTTTCAAATTTGTCAGTATCAACAGTTTCTAATATTTCATCATCAATGTTGATAGATTCTCCTGCATATTTCAATTTAAATTTTATATTAAAAAACAAAACTTGAACATAAATTCACTAAAATATATACAAGTGTTCATCTTGTATTATCTAAATTTATGTACATACCTATAGGTGATTCGTCTTCTACTTCAATTTTGGTTTCAACGTCTTCATCGATGTTATGAGACAAATCTATTTATGTGTTTTGAAAAACATCAAATTGTAATGACAATCAATTATATTAAACAATATTTTAAATTTGAATTTTATACTTTTAGTATAGACAATATGTTCATGTATACCTGCTTGGACTTCTTCTTGTTGAAAATTTCTATTTACAATATCATCGTTTCTTTCTTCAATATTTGCATGGTCTCGTTTATTTCTCCAATAATGTTATTTCCTTGATTGTTATGGTGAGTTTCATCTCGAATGCGATCAAATTTTCTCTTGTGCAAACTTTTGTTTCCCATGAGTATAGTTATCTGTAAATTTTTTTAACAAAATCAACATTTCCGAATAGTCTCAGAAAAACTTCATTGTCACAAAAATTATTAAAAAATAATATCAATAATTTTATGTTCAACAAAGGCTTCACCTTGAAAAAATGCTCAACATTTAGCTTTCAACATATAAATTGTTATTCCAATAAAAACTTGAACTTAAAAAAAAACATATTTTTTTTTTTGCATTCAAAACATAAATTACCTTGTTTAACAAAAACAAAGAAGATGACTCGAAACTTTGTTTAGGTACTCTAGAAAACCATGAAACAAGCGATCAATTGTGTTAAATGTGTTCGGCCGAAAACTTATTGATACGATTTGGTGCAAAATGAAACCATATGACGTGTCTTTTCATTGTTTCTGGCCAACGAAATTCTCTCACCCATCTTTCATCCGATTTATTTTTTTTTCGGATGAAAATCTAGGAAAACATTTAATTTTAATGAATTTCATTAGAATTACATTTTTCGTCCAGAAACTAGCGACAACGATTGTTTGTGGGAACCAGAGAATTCCGTCTAGCTTACCTAAACTTTGGAGGTTGCAGACTCCTGCAAATACTCAGAATTTGGTTTTAAAATGATACCAACATTTGCAAAATTGAATCTACTTTCAATTCCTATAATTTGTTTTCATTTTCATTATTTTTATCTAATTTTATTTAAATTTAAAAGAAAAATCATTGCATAATATTTTCAGTTGACATTGTTATTTACTGAAATGAAATATCTGTATCTCTAAAAATACATAGTGAAAAATTTAAAAATTTTTATATTCATAATCCTTAAACTATTCTTTTCAAAAGGGTATTTTTATATTTAAATTTTAAGTAAAAATTAAGATAGATACAAGGTGGGGGAAAACATGTATTTAAAATCTACAATGTTTTTCAGCGTGGTCACCTTCAAAAAATTCTAGAAATTATAATATTCATCTGTTAGATTCAAAGTTTAGTCATAATAAAATAAAGTCTTTGTAGATTGTTGCAGTATATTTCATTTGTTAAAAAAAAATCTTTAATAATAGATTAGGGGAAAAAAAAACTCATTATCACTCCTTTCGTGTTTAAGGAACATATTGTTAAACAATTTTCAGGTTGACATATCAAATATCAATAAAACAATTTTGAAAAATAGTCAATGGAAAGCTAACAAAACTCTTCACAAGTTTGTTTTTACTGTAAAGTGAAATTATAAAAAAAAAAAATACTTTTGTATACCGGAAGTTGAAGAACTTGTGAAAATATAGTTTTTTTCTCAAAAAATAGGCAAATAGACACCCATATTCATGATTTCACCCACTTTGTAATTCATCCAAGAGAGGTATCTCCTCTTTACCTCATATAAAATAAATCCTACCCCTCCTCATTTTCACATCTATTCTCCTAGAAACTCTACTATGCCAAAATTTCTCCCATCTCTCTCTCATTTTCTGTCATGATTCTTGGTGCCGTTGGGAAAATATTTTCTTGGTTAGTAAAATAGAAGCTTTGAAGTATCTCTTGTGTCTCTTGGAGTATTCTTAGAGCCATTTTTTGGTTTTTTTATGAGTTAATATTGCTGCAATTATTTTTTTGTATTTCCTTACTTGCATTATTTCACTTGGAGACCCGAGCAAAGTATTTTTCTTGGGATAGATTAGTGGTAGTATTACTATTAATCTTTGTGAGTTTTTTCTAGTATATTTGGAAAGTATTTTGCAAGTTATTAGAACACACTCACCTTTTTCCATATCTTGTAGCAAGGATTTACAAAATTTGTAGGTTACCAAAGGCTTGGAGGAGTGGATTTTAGATCTGGAAATCCATTTTTTTCATCCATATAAAGCTTCATACATTTTATATTTTCATTTCCAGCCACATATCTATTATTTTCATCTAAATTTTCAATCTAATTTCTCTTTTTATGTGCATACTTTTTATTAAATAATTTTTGTATATTGTGTTCTCATAAAAATAACATTTTTTCAAGTCTTTTTAGTAATTTCCAACAAGGAAATCTTGTTCTTTTTTGTAGGTTTTTGTGGGTTTAAGGACAATTTCTGCATATTTTTGGCCCAAAAAGACCCAAGGAAGCATCCAAGAGTTTTGGTTCCAAACCCTCTTCTCTATTCTCATTCTCTAAGCATTGTAAGAAGCCCAAGAGAGTCTCTTGGGCTTGCATTCTTTATCTCATTGTCCAAATCTAAAATTTGTAAATTAGTTTTAGTGTTTTGCCCACACCTTGCATAGTGATTGACTTCACCATCCATGAAATATTGTGAAGGCTAGATTAAAATTTAATTTTCTTCTTTTCTTTTATTTACCCATCTTGGCCAAAACCGGTAGGCTTGTCCTCCATCTTGTGCCATAGTTGTGAGGTTGTGCTTTTATTTTCAATTCATTTAATTTTGCCCACACCTTGCATAGTGCTTGTCTTTGTTATCCATGCAATATTGTGAAGGCTAGTTTAAGTTAAATTGTTGCAAATTAATCATATTGTTGCCTCACATTTTTCTTTGTACTCCCTCCCTTTGCCACTTTGTGGATCTTGGATAACTAAGGAAGGGAAAAGGATTGACATTCTAGATTAATTAGGAGCCCAATTTATTATTGCTTCTACCACCAAAAAATGTGACTTGGGAGGCTAGAAGGGGTTGAATTCGGGGACGTCTTCACAACACTATGTGTCATCCTTGTTGAGTGTCCAAACATTCTAGATTTGACCTGTGGAGCTAGTGATGAACCTTGTTTGTTCTTATTATTGAGCGCCAAACTATTCTTTTTGGTTGAAGGGATAAGAATTGGGGGTAGTAACATAGTGTAGGATTGCAATTTTCACACGTGATCTCCCCCTTAATTAAAGAGAGACCTAAAACTTTCTAAAATCAACCTACACACTCTTTCACAACATTTACTTTTCAAGCAAGTTATTTTTTCAAGAAATTTACTTTTTATCAAATTCCTTTCATGTGAATATTTGTTTCAAAGCATTCTTTATTTTATGTATTCTTTATTTATTTGAACACAATTTATCTAAATGTGAAGTTGTTTCTCATAATTATTTCATAACATTGTCTCATTACTGTATAATAGTATTATTGTTGTATATCTCATTTAATCAATTTTGGGGTAATCTTTAGGAATTGGTCTAATTGTTGATTTATAAATAAAGGGTCTGTTTGTCATTAAAGGAATTGAAATTTTGCATTTGTTTCATGTCATTGGGTTAGGTTTTCTTAATTAAACAACTAAATGAACTCTTAAAATTAAAACAAACTTTCACATAGTTTGATAGGGTCTACCCCCTTGGATTCCCTAGGAGTGAGCCTAGACACAAGGAATCTAGATTGAGGTGATAGTGGGTCTAGATTCAAGTTTGTGCCTCCAAGGACATCTTTGGCATTGTTTCCAGGGATAAGTCTTTCTATTCCGGGAGTACAATTTATTTTTCTTTTACTTTTTGTTTTTTCTTTGTTTGATGCTTCTTGTTTGTTTTGGAATAAACTTGATCATCTCGTGACTCCACTTAAAAATAATTTGACAAAGTATTATTCAATAAGGAACTCACGGTTTGCTTAGCTTGATCCTTGAACTTGAAAGAATTTTTGGAGGAAGTTAGCCAAGATTTCTTCTTGTAGGATCCTTAATAATTTTGGGTTCCTAGTCCATTTTTGTATACATTTTTCTTTTGTTTAATGAACCCAATTTAGAAATGGATGATCTTTTACGACCTATTAATGTTTCTACAATAAGTGATTATCAACATATGATTTCGGAAGAAAATTTGAGAGCTCTCAACAAATATTTTTGGCTTGAAGGACATGAGACCACCATTGCAACAAATGATAAAAGAGTCAAAATCAACTATTCTTGTTAAGATTCAATAGATCACAGATATTTTATATTCATTTTTAGAGGTAGAATATATGTTTCATCAAGATGCATCACACGAGGTAATTTCTCTTCAATAGTATTTTGAGATTCTCCCACTACCAGAAGGTGAACAATTGACCGAGTAAGAAAAATATCCAAATCATACTCCATGAACCATTCCATCACCAAGTATAAGTACTATTGAATATCTAAGAGAAGTATTTTCTCATGAATATTTGGAAATAAATCATGGTTCCTTTGTCTCCACAAAAAAGTCATAAAAGGACCTCTTGCCAAGTTCCAAATGTAGCATTGTATGCTTTTGGAACTCTTTGAATGCACATGAATTTGTACATCGATTATTTAGTGACTAAGTTATAAGGTTGACACTATAGGTTGGGGCACACCTATTATAAATTGACAAAGAATCATGTGCTAGAGGTTTCAATCAAAGAACTATTGACAACTAGGATTGAAATATTGTACATGGAAGTGACAGTAGGACCTTCAAAACCTATTGCACACATTATTGCATAGGAATAGATTATAATACTTCAAAAATCCTACTAGACTCTTTATTCAAATAATTAACAATTGGAAAAATAAGTACAAAAATTTCCTATAAAATATCAACTGTCACTAATTCAACACCTAAAGTAAGATGAGGAAAGGTTGGAGAAGACAAAAATTAAAGATACTAAATTTTTAGAAATTGTAGTCTCCATATTTCAATTGTGGAATTATTTATATCATGTACTAGAATTTGAATGAGATTAGAATATTAATGCATTGGTAGGTCAAGTTGTGGAGAAACAAAAGACCCTGAAGGAGCTACCATAATAAACCTAATAATCTAGTATGGTTGAAATGACTAATTTGAGTAATTATATCAAATCAAACCATGCAAATAAACAACACATTATTAGTAAAGTGTCCCATCTCCAAGATATGGCATTGTTCGGGTAAATCCATCTCAATAGATAAAAGGTTGAGGTTTGAACCCATGCAAGATACTAAGGAACTTGTTATAGCACAAGTTGTAGGTTGGGAAAATGCCAACCCAACTACAAAGAAAGTGATACAACTTGGAAATCATACACCCAATGTCACCTCGATGTAGGTACCACACTTCAAGGGTGATTATGTCAC
>JASDQU011101139.1:13759-31900 GCA_032191745.1 Picea mariana | reverse complement strand
GTGAGTACGATTTTGGTATTTTGTACATCAAGGGAAAGGAAAATGTGGTCGCAGATACCTTGAGTAGGAGACCACGTATCTTCTCCTTGATACCCTTAAAATTCAATCTGAGGGAACATGTGTTGACACAACTCCAAGGAGACAATTGGTATTTAGAGGTTACTTCAAACCTATAGAGTGGGAGGCAATTAGATCAAAAGTATGAAGGATATAGTTTGAAAGCAGACGGACTATTGAGATATCGAGGAAGGATGTACATCCCTGAAGATGGGGATATTCGAAGCATAATACTAAAGGAAGCTCATAGAGCACTTTATTGTGCTCATCCATGTGTGAAGAAGATGTACGCAGACATGAGGAAGCTCTTCTTCTGGGTAGGCATGAAGCATGATCTAGTCCATTTCGTCACCAAATGCCTAGAGTTTCAACAGGTGAAAGCCAACCACCATCACCTGATAGGCCTCCTACAACCACATTATGTTCCTATGTCCAAATGGGAAGTCATTTCTATGGATTTTGTTGTGGGGTTACCGCTCACATCTCATAGACACAATGCCATTCTGGTGATAGTGGATAAGTTAACCAAGAGTGCTAATTTTATTCCGGTTAGAGACACTTACAATGTCACTGATGTGGCACGTGTGTTTGTAAGTGAGGTTATCCATTTGCTTGGGATACCTAAGAAGATCATTTCAGATAGGGACTCCAGATTCACTTCTAGGTTTTGGACAAGTTTGCAGTAAGCGTTGGGGACTCAGTTGAACTTAAGCACAACTTATCACCCTAAAACAGATGGGAAAACCAAGAGAGTAAATCAAGTCATGGAAGACATGCTCAGGATGTATGTCATGGATAATCAAACCTAGTGGGAGAAGTACCTACCTTTGGTAGAGTTTGCCTACAATAACAGTTTTCATAGCTCTGTATGGAAGGCCATGCAGAACGCCATTGAGTTGGGATATACTAGAAGACCAAGTAACAGTTGGGCCAAAATTGATTCAAGATATGGAGGAATAGGTGATTCAGATTAGGTAGAGACTAAAGGAAGCACAGGATAGGCATAAAAGTTATGCGGATGCACACAGGACCGACCGAAGTTATGAGGTGGGAGACCAGGTTTTCATTCCTATCAGGCCTAATAAGAGTACCATATGGTTCGGGAAGGGGACAAAGTTGTCACCTCGATTTATAGGACCGTTCAGAATCCAAGAGAAAATTGGACCCATTTCCTATCGTCTCGTACTGCCACCCCACTTGCATAAAACTCATAATGTTTTTCATGTATCTATTTTATGTCATTATGTTGCTGATGAATCAAATAAACTAAATTGGAAGGAATTGCAGGTATCGGACATGGGAACTCTCACGGTAGAACCATTACGCATATTGGACTATAGAGTTTGACACCTCAGGAATTGTCTGGTAGACCAAGTTAAGGTCCAGTGGGACAAGTATAGTCTAGGATCTACTACTTGGGAAGATGCCGAGACACTACGACGAAACTATCCCTCACTTTTTTTGACCACCTCGAGTATATTTTTCTCGAAGGTTGGGTGTATGTAACACCACCTTTTGACTTAGACAAACAGTATTACCTGAGGCCTATATACTTTATTTTCTATTCACAGTGAAACTTTAAGATGTATGAACATTTATGAAAGTTTAAATGTTATTGATGATGATGTATATAATGTTATCTACTATGTGAATGTAAATTTTATGAATGTTTAAATGTTATTGATGATGATGTATATGAAGCGACATATTGTGAGAATGATTTTTTTTTATGAATGTTTAAATGTTATTAGAATGATGTTGGATATGATTCAATCTATTTTGGTAGATGATAATCTTATGAATGGGTGTCGAAATTGAATAATGGGATATTATGGGATCTATTTCTAACTTGAAAATGTTGATGTTAAGTTGTTGGTACAAGGATACCGAATTGAAATGATGATGGTATGAAATTACATGATGATAATGCATAGAAATGTATGAGTTTGTGTTATAGACTAATCTGTAGGTTATGGGCTATGAAATAGACAAGGGATAATGATGATGAAAGTGGATACCATGACCACTAGCCGAGAAACATTATGGTATGAATATTTGTATGTGAAATTATATTGGTTTGGATGAATTTCTATGATATGTGGACCAATGCAGGATTTCAGGTGATGAGACTACCCAAAACCGAATAAATGATGAAAAAACCTCCAGCAACATGGTGCCACTGTATATTCGATTGTAGGGTGTGGACCCTAGTTATGATTAGGAGGGGTGGAGGCATTTCCCACCATGTATCCTCCAAAACATGAAGTCATGGGAGGACGGTGCTAGTTCATGCTCCCCAAGACATGTGATGATGCCTGTCAGTTGCCTGCTGGGGAAACTTGGTCGAGATAGTGACACTTCCGCTTATGGGTTCTATTTGGAGTTAGGTCAATACAGTTGATGCTTGAAGATAGTCCAGCAGAGGAAGGATAGGAATGGAGATGGAAGTAAGTTAGGGAGGAAGGATGAGTAGAAATAGTTGAGAAAGTATGGAGATTTGTCTGATGATGAAATTTAATGTTTTCCCTTCTAAAAAGAAAATGTGTATATATGAATATTCATAATTACGTAACTAAACCACAGTTGTCTAAATAAAATTGTTGAACCGGATAATTGTAATTGAAGGATTTCTCAAACATTTGATTGGTTTATTGTCTTTTAAAAAAGACTAGTCTTGTTGATTGGATTGGATGCATACCTAAATTACTAAAGGATGATAGTTATTGATTATTAGTACATGCATGAGACTTGTATATACTAGCTACACATGCATTTCTTGTACATGTACACTAGTATGTATGAGTTTTCTTGGCTTACTTACTAATAGTGTTGATTATTTGTTATGAATGTGTGAACCATGTTTCTTTTCCTTTGTACCATGAGATACCTTAACTTTGGGATGAAGTTTCCTAAAGGGTGGGTGTATGTAACAACCCTAGTTGAATATATGCTTAGGGATTATTAAGTAAAATTAATTAGATAATTAATTGTCCCAATATGGTTTTAATTAAACAATGATCAACATTAATAATTTTAATTATTTATCTATTTATTAATTAATTGTTTATAACTTTTGATTAATTAATTAATTAATAAATAATTAATATTATTAATTCTAATCATTATTTAATTAAAACCATATTGGGACAATTAATTATCTAATTAATTTTACTTAATAATGCCTAAGCATATATTCAAATAGGGTTGTTACAACGAATGTCCTCGAAGTGCGTAGATTCTTGGGTTTAGCGGGATACTATCGACAGTTCATCGATGGTTTTTCGAATATAGAAAATTTTATCATGGAATTGCAAAATAAGAACATGAAGTTTTTTTGGACCGATAAATGCACGGAAGCATTTCGGAGGCTCAAGGAGCTGTTGACAACAACACCGATACTAAAGGTCCCTGACATGGACGCAAAAATTTTTGTATGCACTGAATCATCCAAGGAATTATTAGGTGGATTCTTGATGCAAGACAGTCGATTCATCTCTTACATATCAATAAAGTTGAGACGACATGAGGAGAACTACGCAACGCATGATTTGGAGTTGTTAGCCATTGTTTATTCCTTGAGAGTTTGTAGACACTACTTGATTCGATGAAAATTTGAACTAAAAATGGACCACTGTGGACTACAACACATCTTTATGAAAAGCGACTTGAATGCGTGACCATGACGTTGGTCAAAATTGCTTAGCGAGTATGATTTTGAGATTACTTACATAAAGGGCATAGTGAACATAGTAGCTGATGTGTTGAGTCGGAGACCATGCATAATTTCGATGATGCCTATTCAGATGAATCTACATGAAAATATTCTAACTTTACAAAGTGACGATGAATGGTACAAGGAGGTCAAGGATTTTATCTGACAAAACACAATAATGGTGCCAAAATTTAAGGGATTTACTTTGGACAAAGATGGATTATTGAGATTTAAAAGTTGAATTTACGTACCGCCCAACGACGAGTTGAGAAGTTTGATCCTAAATGAGGCTCACAGAGCAGTGTACATGGCTCATTTAGGAGTCATGAAGATGAGGGCATACCTTAAACCCTTATTCTTCTGGAAGGGAATGAAGGCAGACATAGTCAACTACATGGCAAGATGTCTAGAATGTTAGTAGGTAAAGGCCGAACATAGACATTCTACAGGATTACTACAACCACACTTTATTTCATAATCATAATGGGAGGTCATTTCGATGGATTCCATTGTTGGATTTCCATTGACAACAAGGAGACATGACTCAATTTTCATGGTAGTCGACACTCTGATGAAGAGTGCTCATTTTATTCCTATGCATACGACGTAACGGGCACCTGACGTAGCTAGAGTTTTCATCAATGAGATTGTGAGGCTACATGGAATTCATAAGAGGATTATATCTGATAGAGGATCAGTGTTTATAGGACAATTTTGGACTAGTTTCCAAGATGCCTTGGGAACCCAACTTAACCTTAGTACAACGTATCACCTTGAGACAAACGGGTAGACCGGAAGAAAAAACCAAATCTAGGAGGATATGTTGCGTATGTACGTTATGGACCAACAAAAGCATTGGGAAGATTTCTTTCCATTGGTAGAGTTTGCATACAACAACAATTATCAAAGCACCATTAAGATGGTGCCTTTAGGGTTTCTTTACGGGCGATTGTTTCAAACGCCTTGAGTTGGAATCAACTTGAGGATAGGGTCCTTGTGGGACCATAAGCGATCCAATAAATGGAAGATCAAATGAAAATAATAATACCAAGGATCAAGGAAGCAAAGGATCGGAAGAAGAGCTATGTTGATGCACTTCATGTCGACCGTAGTTACAAACTTGGTGATCGAGTCTTCTTCCAGGTGAAACCGCATAAGAATTCGATCAAGTTTGGAAAGGGTGCTAAAGTATCTCCTAGGTTCATGGGACCTTTCAAGATTATGGAAAATAAGGGGCCCATGGCCTATCGACTAGCCTTCCTAATCTTTTGAGGCGTATGCACGATGTTTTTCATGTATCTGTTTTGAGACATTATGTTAGTGATCCTACACATGTTATTGACATGAGTACCTTGCAGGTTTCGAGTGAGGGTGCTCTCACAACAGAGCTAATCCACATCTTGGACCATTGCATTCGACAGCTACAGCATCGAACAATAGTTCAGGTCAAGGTCCAATGGGACAACTATAGTCCACACTCGACGACTTGGGAGGACACATATGATATGTGTCAACAATTTCGATTTTTGTTTGATAGCTAGACCTATGATATTATGATGCACTTTATTTTAGCACTTATAAACTGTGAAACTTTGGGACAAATTTTTAAGCAAGAGGGGGTGTATGTAACATCCCACTCTTGCGCATACTGAGAAAACTTATTCTTTGAGGACACTTGCGTGCAAGTGATCTGGGTTATTATACTATTGGTTGTTTTGATTATGATTACGAGATATTGTGAATTCGATGATATGTTATTTTGTTGTATTTACATAGAAAGGTGCTATTGACTGGGTTCTCCTGAGTCTACAGGACTTTAGACATTGAGGATGTAGAGGCATTGATGAAACCCCTTGGACTCTGGATCGATTTAGGAAGTGGACTGTTGGGTTTGAATTTTGTTGATGAGACATATGTACATATGATTAGATGTTATGATGATTGATTATTATTGCTGAAATGATTTGTTGATAATGCAGGCTGACGATAGCTTGTCGACCAGACTCACATTTGGAGTAGAGGGGTCACGCATGACAACCAAATACTTTGAGAGAGAGGTGTGGTAGTAGCCCTGCCACAACCTACTAACACTCCCGTCGTGGCTCGAACTATAGGTTAACGATTACCTAGTTTGATAAGACCTACGATGTCATTAGGGAAGACTAGGATAGTCACTCACGATGATTCTAAGGGGCGTGCAATAGGGAATGGGTCTTATTCCTTAGAATCCCTTATTCTCCCACAATATCACCTAGAGGAGTATTGACTCCAGGGGTTTGACGTCTACCAAATTCAGTCAAGAGGTGAGTGGCACCCTTGGATCATGTAGCGCGTCTTCAAGGGCACGTCGTGCAAAGAAAACAGAAAGAGGTGAGTGGCACCCTTGGAGCATGTAATGCGTCTTGAAGGGCACGTCACACAAAGAAAAAGGAAAGAGGCGAGTAGCACCCTTGGAGCATGTAGTGCATCCTAAAGGGCACATTGCCATTTTAACTAGTAAATAAATAAACCTAGTGCCTAGAAAACTATGCCTCCCTAGGACTTGGTCGGCCTTAAAATGAATGATATGATAAGTAAAGTTTAAAAACAATTTTTCCCTTAAAAATATCGCCCAACCTAGTCAATTTAAAACCTAGGTCTAAGAAGAACCTCTGAACAAAAATAATTAGACATATAACAAGAAGGGGGTAAAAAAAATTCAAACTTATTTATTAAAGTAATTTTTTTTTATATTGGAGGATTAAATTTTAAAAAGGGGGTAATGGTTGTTTTTATCTACATTTGCTAATTTAAATTTTAGTTAAAAAGAAAATAGGGTAATGGTTGTTTTTATCTACACTTGCTAAGTTAATTTTTAGTTAAAAAGGAAAAATGGCAAATGGTTGTTTATATCTACACTTGCTAAATTGATTTTTAGTTAAAAAGGAAAAAGGGGGAAACTTAAAAGAAAAAGGAAACTTAAATAAAAAGGGAAACTTAAAGAAAAGGGGAAACTTAAGGAAAACGGCGAATGCCTAACTTAGTAAGGAATATTTCCTTTTGAACTTTCTATTTATGAACTCAAATAGGATTTAAGTAAGGTGTAAGTCATTTAATATTTGTAAAGGAAATTTGGGACACCAAGGAGCGTTTTTAGGAATTCTTTAGGTGGGTAAGGGAAATAGGAATAATTAATTAATTAATAAAATTGATTTTCTGGTGCAACTAGGGCATCGGGCAACATGTGTACGGGGGAGGTTTTTCTTAATTAAATAAATGAAAAAGGAATCTAATGAGAATTTTGGGAAACTAATGACTAAGAAAATCAATAAAAAGAGATGATGGATCATCATTTGGCTTGCGTAACGTTACGCTGCTGAAATTTCATCTTGACTGAACTTTCTCTTGTGGAAGTTGGGATACCCAGCTCGGGTAATGAGTGGTAGCTCAACCTTGTGAGGCGAGCTGGGTGATAGCATTCTATGGTATTGTGTGTGTGGCCCCTTTGCGGCTCAGGGGTCTCAGGGGGAAGAAGAGTACCCCTAGCGTTGATTGGGAGGTACTGGTGAGGTCACATTAGTCAACAAATGGGAGATGGACAGAGCGCACGCGAGACAAAGAATTCAGAGCATTTTAATTTGGCTAAGGTACACCTTTTAAAGTTGTTACTTGCAATAAAATTTAATTTATACATGTTTATTCTTATTTACTCGGTTGAAGATTTCATTGCCATGAGATTTATTGCACATGCATTCCTATGGTAATTGTAATCCCCTTGTCACTTGATTTATTCAATAAGAACCCTTTCTATCCACTATATCCTTTATTTATGAGTTACTGTCTTTTTTCACACGACTAGAATGAGCCTAGACTCAAAACCTTTCATGTGTTCTTGTATCTCCTGCGTGCGTTTTCTTTATTCCTTAATTGCGCTTTTATTTCATTATTTGCTTCTCCATGAAGAAGATCTGGATGCAGATTTTGTTTTTATCCTCTGTTATGTGATCCTTTAAGTTATTAGTCTGTTCCTGACCAGTCGGCGAGGAGCTGAATCGACAATCGTCACTCTAGTGTTTAAAGACTTAGATTCATATTCCTTGCTTTCCTATGCATGGATAATAACTATACAATCATTCCTTTGCCTACAGTTTATTTGCAACAAGTTCCTCTGCATTTTCCCTTGAGTTTTATACTCGGCACCCTATCTTTTTACTTGAGATTTCACTGTGCGTTACACCTTATTTTAACCCTCACTTTGCTCTGTGTTTCCACTTCATTGTGTTCCCGATCTATGAATGACTATGTGATGTCTACGTGGGTAGTACTTGGAGTGTGCAATGCGCATGCGCTATAATTATTAGACAAGATCCTTATATTTAATTACACAACATTCAGTTAATGGATTTTTATTATTCTTTAGTTATGGATTGGATCAACATTGATTTGATTAACATTGATTAGCATTCTTTTGCGATTTTATCTTTACCAATGTGATTGATTATATTTGATCTACATTTGATTGATTCACATTTGAATAAAGACCTTAATTTACTCTGAAAAAATTATTTTTATAGACAACTAATTACTTGTCTATTTTCCCAGCAAAGGTAGCGCCCTAGGCGATTTTATTGGCATACTCCACAACTTTTACACCACAATATTCTTTGCATTCTACACAACCTTTACACCATGATTTCATTGGCAAACTCCATAACCTTTACACACTATTTCATTGGAAAACTCCACAACACTTACAACACGATTTTATTGGCATACTCCACAACCTTTACACCACGATTTCATTGGCAAATTCCACAGCCTTGACAAGCGATTTCATTGGCAAACTCAAGAACACTTACACCATGATTTTATTGGCATATTCCACAACTTTTACACCACGATATTCTTGGCATTCTACACAACCTTTACACCATGATTTTATTGGAAAAATCCATAGCATTTACACCATGATTTTATTGGCATACTCCACAACTTTCACACCACATTTTTCTTGGCGTTTTACATAGCGAATTCGCCCACTATTCACATAGCCATATCACCCAGGTTTACACAACATTCTGGTTATGTTTATTATCGTCCCTTTCCTGCTATCTCATCGCATTGGTAACATGAATTTTTAATTGTGTGGTCAGTGAAATGATTATCAACGTTTTTATATATGACACACATCACAACTTCTAGATATACAACAAATTGTCCATAGCTTTATCAATAGTTTAACCTTTAGATTTATAATAGACAACGTCGTTGATTGTTCGAAAATAATTTATCATTAAGAAAACATATTGTAGTTGGACAACGATGCCATTGCCAGACAACAATTTTGTCGTTAGATAGTGATTTTAATTTATAGATTTTATCTGCGTTCCATAGATATCGATTTTATTATATTTGTTTTAGTTTAAAAGATAGCGAATTCAGTTTTAAAAGACATGTTTTATATTGTTTTAAAATGCATGTTCCATATTTGTTTCAATTTAAAAGATAGTGAATTCATCCTTAGGAGAATACTTGTATTTGTTTCAGATTTAAAAGACAACGAATTATATTTTTTAAAGGACAATGATATAATTGTTTCAGTTTAAAAGATAGTGAATTCAATTTTAAAAGACATGTTTCATATTTGTTTCAGTTTAAAAGACAATTAATTCATCCTTAGGAAAATACTTATTTGATATTTGGAATTGGAAAATAGTTACAATGAACTATTTGTTTTGATAATAATTATTTTTAATATGTAGAGATTGATGTAGTCAAGCGTCACCATGGAATAAGTAGCACACATAAGAGAATATACTTCTTACTATGTGAACATGATGTAATTCATCATTACATTCCTCATTACACTAGTATTAGTATTGATTATGTTAAGTGCATATATTAATTCACCTTTTAATGCAAAAAAAAAAAAAAAGTAGTTATTCCATAAATGGTAAAGAAGGATTAGTTTAAGGAATGTATGACTTATGTGGATTCAGGAAATTAATGTGAGGTATGATTGGTGAAGGATTAGATTCCTTTGCTCCATTAACCATGTTGATATAGGATTGCTTTGGAATTTTAGGTGATGTATGATTGTTATAGTAGTCAAATTTCCTTGCGTCTTGTTGACTTGTCGATTGGGTTCTTGGGCATAGTCTTCATGTTTTGATAGTTAATTTAGTCTCCTAGCACATTGAATTTTTCTTGGGTTATTGGTCTAGATACGTTATGTTGCGCCTTGGTTATTGTCACACCTATCGCCTTGTGACGACATGATTCCTAAAGAGGGAATCATTGTGTGCCCTGATGTATAGATGTGAATGATAACCTGAACGGAGTCTTGTGGTTCCCAATGTGGGTGTATTGTTCATTGTAATTGATGTTGGTACTTGGTTCTGTAACGCCTTAAAGAGATTGGTTTTGCACGTCGTATAGGTTTCTAGTTACTGGTCATCAAAGCCATTGTGTCACGTTTGTTGATGTTGTCCTTTAGCTTGTAGGCTTTGTCTTGCTTGTGTTGGGAGGGTAGCCGTTTTCATATATCTATTGATTATCTCATGTTTAGTCCAGTTGCATGATGTCAAATTGATGTGTCCATCATCAAGTTGTGTTGATTAATTGTTGTTGTGATTGCCTTCCTTCTTAAAACAATAAAAAAAAATTGCACTTGCTTTACATCCCATGTAGTCGTAAGGATTTGGGTCATTACACTCGCATCACTGTAGCCCTTAAAAGAATTCATAAACTAATATGTCTACATTGACCAATATAGGGAGATTAGGAAGAAAGGTGCTTGTAGTTAGCACATTTTATCAAATGAATTGAGGAAGTGCATGACTGCATAAGAGGGTAGGTATTGGACTTCTCATTAAGGAAGGAGGACCTTCCAATACTCTACCTGAATGGTAGAGATGTTAAAGAAAAGATAAAATTGGGTGGCCATGAGTATTGGTACCCTGGTTACTACTGAAGTAAGAATGCTTGGGTGCACTCAAGAGAAACTTTTGGTTTCATATGTGTTTATCTAGGATCATGATCATCTTGTAGCCGGAAGCATAGTCCTACTGCAACAATGAACACGAATGAATAAGTCATATGGTGAAGAGCTTGGCTAAGCTCCAACACACCATGGAAAATTACTTGTCATAAAGTGTGGAAAACTTGAAAACAACACAAGGGTGCATGGTATGTGAATGTGGCCATGGATATTGGCACCTTGGACTAAGTTCACTTAATGTTGAATTACATTTTGAAAAGTTTGGTATGATGAAATAATGCATAGGTAAGGAATGAGGTTTCCTTTCATGTTTATATAGATATGTGATGCAACTGTTAGAATACGCAAGTTAAGAAATGTTTGTGATGCCATTCTAAATGTGTTGTGAGAATATCTATATCTATATCTATATATACATGAGAAACTAACAGTTTTTTTGGTTGTATAAAGATTGGTTGTATAAAGAAGGAATTGCAGGAAGAAAAGGGTCTTGGACATGGCCGTGATGAAATTCCATAATGAAGACCAATTGCCTGTTGAGCCAAAATTCTATGGGAAGGAAAGTCCCATGCTCATGAATATGTTTCCTATGCGGAACATATCTGAAATTAGATATGGAATTTGGAAAATATGTGGGTGACAAATTTGTAATAAAAATTCCAAATTTGAAATTGATGATGATATCTCATTATTTCTATGTACCTATGATACAGATAAGACAAAATATCGTTCTAGGGAGGACAGATGAAGGTGGTCAAGATGTAAAGCATGAAAGAGGCTACTATTGAGACATCAGAACCCTGTGGTAAGCCATGATCTCCCTAGAACACATTGTGTTGTGGTAACACAAGCGAGAGGGATGCCTTGGAAGAGAAAGTCTAAGGGGCGCCGCAACTATAAGGCTCAATGAAGTCTCTGAAATTATTCTTGTGTGATAAACCTTGGCAAGGAAAGATGGATCACCCAAGGAACTATATAGTAGAGAAGGGGATGCCTGAGCCTATGCTTGGAGGGTGAGTGACCGAAAAAAGAAGGGACTTTGAAAAATCTCCTACAATATTGATTGGGATCATGCACACAATGGGTATGTCTAGAAAAAATAGTGAGCCAATAAAAAAATACAACCATGTGGATACTAATCCACGAACTGCACAGATGAGTATTGTGCTAAGTTATGAAAATTTTCATGAATTTTATACAATAGAAATATGTTTTCACATGAAAATTGTGATTAATGTGCTTGATGTCCAAGAACTAGTGAAGATAGGTAAAGAAGGCCAAGAGTATGAAGAGGAATTGACCAATAAAGAGGGTTAGGACTTCTGAAGCAACTGAATGAGAAAGGCATGACATGTATTGATAAAGAACATCAAGGACGGTGTTCCCTTTTAGGGGGGGGGATTGTAATGCACCTATTTTCCCCAACTTGTAATTAATCATTACTCAGGATTACCATGTTATGGCATGTGAACAATGTAAATGTATTTTGTTTATATTTCTAACGACTGACTGTGGGGGTGAATCCTTGAAGCAATAGCCATAATATCACTAGAGGAAAGAATGGTAAAACTATAAGAGAGGGTTCATTATGTCAAATGACCCCAAATTTCACCTTGTTGGGAATAACCAACCCCCTCTAGATTCCAAAGAGAGGAATCAATTAATGAAGGAAGGAAAGGTGGTTGAATAATCAACCACCCCCATGAATGGAGGCATGGTCTAGCTGAGGAGACAAGAGTCTATCATCCCAAAGTACCAAAGATTCCTACAAACCCAGGCTGAGTCGAGTTTCCTTTTGATAGAAGGAACCAGATAGGTCAAGAACCATCCCAGGAAAGGCTAGAAGGGGGAGATACATGCACAAATAGTGGAGGAGAGGCTTGTGAGGATCTATAGAGATTAGGAGAGACACCAGACAAGAGCGCATGCATAGAGGGGAATGTGTGATCCAGATATGGAGAATAAAATAAAAAGGTCACGAGTTTGATGTTGAGGAATCATATAATAAACCTCACAAGTTTGATGTGGAAAAGAGAGGATATTTGAGAAACGACATAAATTTCCCTTGTGATATCATGGCTTGGCACAAGGGTGGCCGAAGCGCTAAGAATGAATGCCTCTGAGCCTATGGTTGGGTGGAAAGGTGAACACCCATGATCAGTTAGTTGACTGCAACCTATAATAGATAAGTATTCTCATATCCCGTGAAATTGAACTGAACTATAAATTAAAGTTGGGTATCCTATGAATGTTTCAGGGATGTGAATGCTTACTTGATGATTAGACTGTGTCCCTTTATTTTTTCTTGATTGTGTATTTAAGAAAGTAAGGAACTATATTCTTTGTACATGTAAATGCTCAATCCCTATAGTGGATAAAGTTTAAGCAAATGAACTGTGAGTTTGTATACCTTGGGAATAGTTTTCTGTATGCATGTCGACACTCCCAACTATTTTGAGTCTCCTTGAAAAAGGAGTCTATTAAGCTCAAGATAAAGAGTGAAAAGCACACACCATTGCCTAATTCTTTCAGAACTAACGAAGCTCGGGAAGGATAGCGAGATTAAGTCTTAAAAGGGAAGATCCTTTCATTTGGAATAAGAGAGGATGAGATCTATTTGGGAGGATCCAAGGTGTGTCATGACCATTGGATTTGGAGAAGGAGCGCAGACAGTAACTCCTCGACTTCTTAAATATTTGTGAATTCGGTGAATTTTTGTATTCTTCGTAAGGGAGATGGATCCTCCGAAGTCCCAGAGTCTGAAGTTAATATGGGTTGTAGATCTAAGGATGCTTGGGAAATATCCCAATCGTTGGATCTACGATGCAGTCAACCTGATGTTGAACTTTTCAGGAGGACATGGGGTGTTTCTACATCAAAACCCCTGAAGGCCGAAGTCGCAAAGTAATGTGGACCGTGGATATATGGATCCTTTGGGACCCCTCTCAGTCGTTCAATTGAGGGAATGTGCATGTCATGTCGAGAGCACATGGGGATCCACGTGTCGAGTGACGGATTTTCCATGTGTGGAGGCCATGTGGCAGGAGATTTTGGGGTCTAGAGGTTTGACACTCAAGAGAAATTTGGACAAGATTCTTCAAAGTGTGAATACACCCAAAGTCACAACCAACAGAGTAAATCCCAATCGTTGATATACAGGGGACACGTGGCACAATATCCTTTAGTCTGGAGACTTGGCACTCCGGGTAATTTGAGGTGTGGTGTGTCGATAAGTTCCAAATATGGAAGTGATGAGATTCGTCAATCCAAGGACTCTGTTGTGCTACTTATATGTGTAATATAATGCACTCATTAATTATCAATCTAGGATTCGTAATCAACAAAGTTACAAGACACCAATAATGAAGGTAATTCTAATGTCATGAGTATAGAACTATTCTAGATTATGCATGCTAGAAACAAAACAAACTTGAAAATCAAAAGACACTTTGGTTTCCTTTCACAAAGAGGCTATCTACTCCTGATCAGGAGCTCAGTACCAAGTGTCGAAAAATGGTCAAAAATAAAAGTGCTCAAAACTGGTTTGAATCAAAACGAACGGATAGAGCTCGTCTTCCTGATTCTGACGCCACGAACGGTTCGGAAAATGGTCTCCGCATGAGGAATTTATGCCAAAGAGAAGAACTGCCCAATAACATTGGAATTTTGAATTTGTTCAAAAAAATAAAAAAATATAAAAACATTATGCATATGGGTTTAAAACCAAAAATTTAGGTGGGTGCGTTGGCCGCCACCTGGCATAAATATTTATATATAGTTTTTATTAAAACTTTGGTGGGGCGTAGTTATATTAAAACTCATTTTTTTAATGCGCAAATCAAAGAGCTGAAGGGATTCGACCTTGGGTCTCCCACAAGAAAGCCCCGCACCCTAACCACTCGCGCTAGTGGTGTTGTTTACAATGCAAAGGGCGCCTTTTTCTTAAAATGTGGGCGCATGTTTGAAGGCGCGCTAAATAGGGGGGCCAGCCCCTAAGGACTAGCCCCGGTGTTCATAGAACCTTGAGCCATGACCTTGGCGCTAACCCCTTGGGAGGATTTTTATGCGCGCGGTTTGACAGGTGGTCACATTGCATGGCTTAAAACCATTAGATGCCATGGATTATTAGCAGTTAGCGCATTTTTGGGGCGGATTCCACCTTTTTTGGCATTTGGCTATTTTTGGCGAGGCTAACTCTAGCTATTGCGAATTTAGTGGAGTTTTGTTGGGGAAAAGGAGGAAGAATCAGTTATGGCCATATCTCGGGCTAGAGGAAACGATTATTCATGAAATTTTGATGGATTTTGGGTCTCTTCGACCTTATGAAGCCATTGGAATAGGTTTCAGAGCCATCTGAGGTCATTTGCAGGTGATTTTACTTCGTGGAAGTTCCAGGAGCCATAAGGGCCAAACCAGTTTGGGAGCTGCATTGGGATTTGTGCAGCCAGTGAATGTGGAACGAAGGTCATTCCTGAAGTTTATCAGCATTCTGAATCTATTTCTACAGCTCGTTTTTCCTGTTGAGGCATTCTTCTCATTGTTTAGCTTCATAGAAGCTTTCAGGGCCACCAGGGCCATTTCAGTGCTTGAGCTGTTTGGAGGCTATGTGCATTCATTTTTGGTGATTCAAAAGCCTAGGTATGATATTTTCGACCTTCTGAATATGATGACAGAGGTTTCAGAACCTATTGAGGTCATATTCACCTTGAAATTCTCCATGCAAGATTAAAGGGCCACCAGGGCCAATTGGGGAAAGTACTGTATAAGGTACAATTTCACTGTTTAGTGTTTGGGAAAGAGCATGTCTAGCTAATTCCTATCTTTTGATTCTGTATTTACATTCATATTTGTCTTTCAAGACACTCATATTATTGTATTAGCCTTTGTAGCATTTTTAATACAAGAGGACAAGCCTAGTTTGGGAGGTTTGGTCCAGCAGATGTAGCCCAAAGAGGGTGAACTGCTTTATCATTTTGATGTCTTTATGTTCTGAAGATGATATGCTAAACAAAACTGATATAAAGTGTTAAAAAACAAATTTACATAACTTGCATACACACATAATCACCTATTCAGCTGCAAAAAGTTATTTGTCTTATTCCGCAAGATATCAAACTTCAAGTATGTGTATGTCAAAGACTTCTAAGTGTTTAATTCACTATTTCTTTAGGCAGAGCTGGTAGAGGGCCAGGTAGCCTCTGAAACTCATCCTCTCTTTAGAGGTGACATGTCCGGTGAATGCCCCTATAGTCTATCTCTGTATAAGAAATAAGAAGTTTTCACAATTTTAGAGGTCACATTGGAGTGTATAACTCACATTTGAAATTATGGAAAATGGATACCTTGCACCCTTAAACAAGTACAATCCATTTTCAGATAAACTCCATTATGGCACATGCAAGTATGAGATGGAGTTCTTTTGACAAATCAACTCTGCTATCTGACCCAAAAAACTAACTATGCAATAACACTTCTGAAAGGGAAATCACACATCAATCATAAAGACATAGCATGGGTAGTTCAATAGTCAATATACTGAGTATGTTGTGGTTCACAATGTGTTTTTGTGAACTTCACTAGTTCTCCTTCAAATATGTCTGACTATTGCTGCCAACATTTATGTCCATGAAACAAAATCAAATTCATAAAAACAGAAACAGAGCATATGCAAAAAAAAGATCTCTAAGCAATCAAAACCTAAACTGAACTATACTGCTATCATCTGAAAAGATCAAAGCTTTAGCTAGTCTTACATTTATACTATTGAAATCAACTGCTAACACTAATCTATAAGGATGCTGACCTTTGTTGGGTGGTGGGACCTTGCCACTTCAACAGGTCAGTGACTGGAGTCTACAGTAAGCTTTCTTTCAATCCACACATTCCTCTTACTCAAATTTCAAAACATAGAATTAAACTATGCTAACAACTCAACTCACATTCATTCATAAATGATCAAGACCTGGAAATAAATGACATCATTTTATTAAACATCAACTCAAAATATGTTCTACAATATGTAACATTGTTTCACATACTGTGTTATGCTAAATCTCTACTACCTCCACCATCCTTGCCATGACAATTCAAACAGTCTTAGTCGCGAAACACAAGAAGGTGAAATGTTTAGCAGATCAATCAATTGTCAAATTTATATATTCAGTTACATATTTTAAGCTTCATCCTCATGACATGAAGTGTATGAGGATGAAGCAATAAACAAACTAGCTTAACATAACCTTGTTAGAGCTTTGATGATTCAACAAACATCTAAGAATTATCTTGGGCATGATCTGGAGCTAAACTTGATATATTATGCTTCCTGTATTGGTACTGGATCGTGACAAGTGAGATTCGGTAAATGGTACCGGATCCGAACAGTATGAAAGTGGTTGGTACCAGACTAGAACAGTCTACGGTCGTTGGTACCGGATTGCGACAGTGGATGGTTCGGTACCGGATCTGAATGGAAGGTGCACTTGGTACCGAATTCGAACAGTGGCAATCTGGCGCATAAGTACCAGATGGCTCAGTTGATACAGAAATGTTGGACTCATCTAGAGGTCAAAAGTTATACATGGCAATTTAAAACATTAGTACATGAAACATTTAGTCCCTAGCTCAATAAACCACAAAATGCACGAATTCAATTATACTTTACCTTATGACCTCATCAATGGCTAATGGTAGTTTTCTTTTTCATTTATCCAAGCTTAGGTAAGCCAAAAAGGTATAGATGAGGAGTATAATAGGGTAGTGGGGATGTCAATTTAGAGGCTCAACATTCCCCCTGGCCAAAACCATTGCATGTCCTCATGCAACTGAAACAACTCAAAATTTTTCAAAATTTGAGACTCCATTCTTTACTTCTGTGGATCAATGATGTTGATGGTTGAGGATTTTTTTTTCATCTCCCTTTTTATGACCCTAATGTATTGTAAGAGTTTTAGTACCTTCTTGAGATTATTAGAAGTCTCGTCATGGTCATCTTGAAGTTGTTGGCTGGTTTCCTTCAGTTGTTCATCTTCATTTTTGATATACCTGTCCAGTGGTTGGTATTCCTAGACTTCTTGTTTGAGTTCCTAGTTTTGTTTTTGCAGCTCCTGAATCTTTTTCTTCATATGTTCTCTTGTTAAGGTTCTTGTTGGCCCCATTGTTTCTGGATGGATGTATTCTCTTTCCTCTACTTCCTCCCTCATCCCACATAAAGTAATAGTAACTTGTTCTTAGTCAATCTAGGGATGTCATCGTGGACTGATAGGTCTTCAGAAGGGGAGGTAAGATCTATTGGTTCTTCATGTGTATGAGGACTGACAACTGCTTTTCCTTTATTTTCCATGCTCCTTGTGGTTATTTTACAAGGGGGTAATGGATCAGAGGTTCTCACAAGCTT
>JASDQU011101137.1:14795-30815 GCA_032191745.1 Picea mariana | reverse complement strand
ATGAAGTCCAATGAGGTTGGAACCACTCTCAAACATCCTGAAACAATTAATGGTAATGTTAAAAATTTAAGTAAAAGGATGAAAATGAAAGATAAAGGAGAATGTCACTTTTACTTAAAGAATTTAACATTACCATTAATTACTACCCTCAGCTGCACACGAAAACACCTTACAACTCCAACTTGTTTTTAGGTTTTTAGACGGTTTTAGGATGAACGCTCCCTGGACGCTCCCTAAAAAACCAGGGAGCACAGTTTTTTAAGAGGGAGCGCGCTCCCTAAAAACGCTCCCGAAGGGGAGCGCTCAGGGAGCGCACTTGGGAGCGCGCTCCCTGAACGCTCCCCTTGGGAGCGCGATTCGGGAGCGGGTTCGAGGGGGGGGGGGGCGCTCCCCCGCAGCCTAGGTCCAGACTCCAAACTTGTCAGAACTTTGTTCAATCTACAACTTTTGATAATAAAAAAACACATTTTCATTAGCGACTACTACAAATATTTTGTGTGAAACTTCTATTTTCTTGGGCTTTCAATTGTCTTTAATCTCAATCTCAATAGAATTGGAGTGATAAGCTTTGGATTGTCTTCCACCATATTCACTTTCTCTTCTTTCTATTTCTTTTGAGTCCCTTTAAAGGTACTGGTTTACTGAATCTTAGCTCTTGATTTCTCACTTAAAAAGAACTTCCACATCAAAACATCGAATAGCATGCATATTAGGCTATTTAAGAAGGTATTTAAGTTGTTTTCATTCTGTTTTAGATAAATTACAGCAAGATTAGCTGGATGTGATTTTGATTTTATCACAGAAACAGAGACATACATTTCCATTTTCTCAATTTCTGCACATTAATAAAACATTAAAAACTCAAAAAATACCCAAAACAGCAGCACTCAATTCATTAGGCCAGTCATAATTCCTTGCTGTAATTTCTGTTTTGCGCATTTAGAAAAGCATGTTTTTTCATACAGTTACATTGGGTTGTGTGCCCAGCTTCTTATTGATTTATTTGCATATATTTCCACGCCATTTTCAACCTCAGAACAGTCATTTGCAGCTTGCTGTAAACTCTGTTTTGTAGCCTTATTAGTGCTTTTTTCATAGCTTATTTGCATTAGATTTATCCTCAAAATCATTGGTAAAGATTGCATCGTTTTCCATGTGAATTTGAGTCTTCTAATCATTTATTACTTTCTGTTTTTTCCATCTTTACTCACAGATTTTGTTAGGGCAGCAAGCTGTAGGTTTGATTTAAGTATCACTAATTGTTTATTGCATCGTAGTTTGACTCCTAAAGTCATCTAGAGATTCCCCCCTGTGGTTAGCAACCACTAACCCAAAGTGCGGGGAAAGAGTATGTGGTGAGTCGGTGACAGTGTACTATTTCCAGTTACCTTGGAACTGGACAGTTTCAAGTGATAACAGGCTTAAAATGAAATCCAGTTAAAACTAGTTGGGTAAAACAAAAATTGTGAAGGGCATGCAAATGGACAAGAATTGAAGGCTGAAAAATTAAAGCTAGAGAAAACTGCTAGTTGTACTTAAAAGCTAGTAGTTTTAACTTTTAACAATGCCAAATTAGAATGGTAAAAGATTAAAATAGAGTTTGTTGACATTACTCAGAACCACCAACATCTTGACTGCAGAAAAGTCCACCAAAGCCCAAGGATGCTGCCTTCCGAAGCACTTCAACTGGAAAATATTCCCGCTTATCCCATTCAGATGCAAATGGCATGAATTCACGCTTGGAAAAATCCTGCAAGAGACAATGTACATTGTACATGTGTCTATGATAAAGAACATTCATCCAAATACGAAAGTTCTAGAAATGTGAATTTGGCATTTGAATTTTCAAATTTCAAAATTATAAAAGGTAAGATTAGAAAGTCTTTGTGCATTTGGAAAAAACACATAATCTTTGTCCAGTCTCTTGGAATCACCTTTCTGAGTCTCAGTATACTGTGCAGTGTGCAGTCAACCATTTTGCCGATTTATATTTATAGTAACAGAGTTCTATAGAACTGACATATAATTTGCTCCGTACACATGACAAATGCATAAATAATTTACCCCTCCATAGAATCCAATGACTGCAGCAGCCTTAAGAACTAGTATTTCATTAAATGCTTTCCCCTATCAAATCCATTTATACTGGCTAAGGGAGTTTCAAGCTTATCTCACAATAAAATTAACAGGATTGTTACAGCCCAGATTTTGTACAAATAAAATCCATCATAAATGCCCAAGTGAAATCGGCAGTCTTTAGTTTATTTAATAAGGCCTTAAATCTTAATCAAGATGACAAATTAGCCACAAGATAGGACCCACATATAACTAGAGAAAGTGTTGGAGTTTGGGGGTAACCCTGAGAAGAACAAAACAGAATCTGCAGAGATAAACAAAGGAATAATACTCCAAGAAGATCGGTGGTGTCTAAAGACACAATTTTAGCACGTAAGCACAGCACATTGTGATCAGAACATCACAATGCATCATTGAATACAATCATGATTACTCACCATGTTGTTCACATTGTTGTTAATATCAACCCATGAGGTCCTTTATTTAAATTTTATAGTCTCGGAATCTAACCAATTTCCATGAAACTGGGGAGATCTTGTCCACAAATAACTGTCGGTGGTTGGAATGGTTTCCAGCAAACCCACATTGTTGCGTCGGCTAGTCAACTTACCAAGTTGACCCGACCATCCAATCGTCCTGTTATCCCCATTTTGTGGATAACTAAGGAGATCATGTCTCAAGGCCCTCGGGTTGTAGATATGGAGTGCCGAGAGACTACATGAACAGCAGTACCCTTTGCATAGATGGAAAACCCACTCACCACCACAGATGGTCACAGTTTTGCAGATGGCATCCACCACACCAGTTGGCTTTCGGAAGGCAGTGGGCCTTGCTCCATGAGGTACAAGTCAATATTATGGTGAGCATCATTTTAATATTCAAGCCATTTGATTATGTTGTATCTTAGATTGCTCTATATTTCATGATATATGCTTGGACATTATGTCTTTTGCCCTGCTTCACCTTGGTGGTTGACATTGTGCCCTAGTAAGTGGTTTTCCTTGGGGATGGGTTTGCTACTGGGAACTCCCTTAATGAGCCATCGTACCGTTCCTGACCATACTTACCACTTTCCATCATTATTCCCCTCCATTTCCTTATCTCTTGGGATTTTAGGGTGTATTGACCCAAGAAGGGGTTTTCCCTCATTCTATGGGAAGAAGGGGCTAAAGGCCCAAAGGGGTTGATGTTGGGTAAAAGATAAAAGCCTTATATAAACCTTACAGATGCTTTGCCCAAGGATCACCCAAGAAAGCAATAAAATGCTTATCTTTGAGTAAAGGGGACCCGCAATATAATAAAGAATGCTTAAAAGGTTAGTTGAAGGATAGGAGGTCTCAGCACGAGCCGACCTATCACGTCCATGAATATCTAGTGGTATGACATTACCATCATCTGGTCACCAAACTAGGGTAATGGCTCTCAGTTGCATGGCTGAGAGAAAGGGGGTCTCATCACGAGCCAGCCTTCTCATTTCCATTAGGTGTTTGTGGGTGACATTGCCATCACTTGGTCACCACGCCAAGTATCTGACCTTCAACCTCTCCTTATGCTATATTGAAAGAAAATAAAAGAAAGAAATATAAAAGGCAATTGATGGGCTTGGAAAAAGTGCATTGCGGACGAAGGTACCACACACCCTCTACAAAGGCACCCATGAATGAGACACTACAACCCCTTATATGTCATGACTCATGAGCCCTATGCCCATTGAGTCTTGACCCCAACCACTTCATCCACTTTACATGGCTTAGAGAGGGATCTCTTGGAAACTCTCCTTGACCTAGGGCAAGATCTACCCAATAGGACACCTCGTCAACCCTCGCATATTCAAGCTTGACAAATCGCATAGTGTCTTTGAGCTGTTAATTGTTTGATGTAGTGATCTTTGATGCACATGCTTAGATGGCTTATTTATTGATTGGATTCACTTATCATGATGTTATTGTTAATTTTTCAAGCATAAACATATACAGAAGATAACAGTAGTGTTCTTTTAAAAATTTAGCAGATAAACTGAAGCATAAGAACAATCATTCAGAGAGACACAAGTATTTATCCTAGGAAACCCTCAAGGGGAAGAAAACCCAACAAACTTTTGTGATATATTAATCAGTCAAACAAGTACAATGAACTGAGAAGACTCTTCTTAGAAATAGCACTAAGACAATAGTTCTTACTGTTGTTACAGAATTGTTTTGTTGTTGCTTGTTGGTTGCCCCAAATCTTTCCTTAAGGCTGTCTCAGAACTGCCTTTACTTGCTGTCCAGAATAAGCCTTAGAACAGAGCACAATTGTTGTCCAGAACACTCTTTATTTGTTGTCCAAAGCAGCCTCAGAACAGAGTATATTTGGTGCTCTAGAACAGAGTCAAGTTGTTGCCCCAGAATAGAGTTAACAGCTGCTACAGGATAGAGTAGATGGTTGTCCACCATAACAGAAATATTTTGTCTCACAATAGAGATATCTTATCTCCTAGATGTTGCCCCTAGCTGCTGCCCAGAACAAAGTAAACAACCTTCAGAAATGAGCCTCCTAGTCGTTACCCAGAATACCCTATGTTGTTGCTCCCTCAGAATATATACGCTGCTACAGAACTGACGTAAAACTTATATGAAAAATGATCTAGAAACTGATGTGAAAACTGATGTGAAGACTGATGTGAAGAGAGGGTGTCTCCCTCTCTTTATATAGGATAGAGTCTAGGTTAGGTAGCTTTAAGTTAGGGCCACCTCCCAGGTTAGGATAGGTTAGGACAGCTAAGTTAGGGCTGACCTAGGCTGACCTGGAAAGGGGGCAGCTTCAGGAGGGCGGTTTAGGAAGAGGGCAGCTTTAGGACGGCAGCTTGGAGGCCAGTTTGAGGAGGGCAGCTTGGAGGCCAGCTTGAGAGAGGGCAGCTAGGAGGGCTGCTTGAAAAGAATAACTTCTTCAGCTGCTCAAAATTCAACACTCCCTCTCAGCAAAGAGGGCATTCTTCATGCATCCATTTTCACACAGTTATTTCTAGTCATTGCACATGATCATTGACTTGTTGACAGGATCAATATATCACAAGAAGTTTCGTAACCTTATGCAGATAAGGATCATGGAATGTGATCATCCAGTTCTCCTTAACCATGGTCAACTGCTAGAGTTATTTCACTTAGGGGTGACCAGTCCCTAAGGAATGCTCATAGCTCATCATGAAGACCTAGGAGAACTTTTCACATTTCCTTGTCTTGAATTTTTCTTTGACACACAAATCTCACAAGACTTGTCTTGACTTTTGCTTTGACACACAAAGCTCACAAGACTTGACTAGGCTCACATAGGTCGTACGTTCCCCCTGATTTTTGCACTAGTCTGTCTATGCTCACAGAGGTTGTACGTTCCCCCTGACTTTTGCACTAGACTGTCTATGCTCATAGAGGTTGTACGTTCCACCTGACTTTTGCATTAGACTTACATCTTGACTTTTGTCTTTACAAGGCTTCTACCTTTGCCTTGGCTTGACTCGCAAGATCATATAGCATCTCGTTCATCCTGACTTTTGGTTTGACTCACAGAGGTTGTACGTTCCCCCTGGCTTTTGTCAATACCTCACAAGACTGGTTGATTCTCCAAATCTCCCTAGCTAACTTCAGGGTGGCCACTTAAGGCCTCTCATTGGAGAATGTCTTATGATGCTGCTATTCCCTCTCAATGAGGGACACATTTTCTACCATACCAAGCTTGTCTCAAAAGTACACAAATTTTCCAAGAGACAGAGGCTTAGTCAAAATATCTGTTATTTGCTCATCAGTACGAATGTACTGCAGCTTGATGGTACGTCTTTGGACCATGTCTCTGATGAAATGATATTTCATCTCAATATTCTTTGATCTATCATGGAAAACTGGGTTCTCTGTGAGCTTTAAACAGCTCTAGTTATCACAATCGATAACAATTGTTTCTAACCTCTCTTGAAACAACCCAGACAGAAGCTTTCTCAGCCATACTACTTCTTTGCTCGCATTACTGGCTGCTATATACTCTACTTCAACTGTACTTTGTGCTATGGAGCCCTGTTTCTTGCTCGACCAAGATATCATAGTTGAACCCAAGCTAAAACAGTAGCTGGAAGTACTCTTCCGGTCCACTGAGCTCCCAGCCCAGTCTGAATCAGCATAACCATGAAGCAACACTCCTCCACTGGAAGTGTATCTAATTCCATATGCAATGGATCCTCTCAAATATCTGAGGATATGTTTAGCAGCAATCCAATGTCTGTGTCTCGGCTCAGACATGAACTGACTCAAGGCGCTTACAACAAAACATATATATGGCCTTGTATGGATCAAATACATCAAGGATCCAATAAGTTGCCTATACAAGGATGGGTCCACCAAGTCTGATCCAAAATCTGACTCATATAACTTCTTTAAGTTAGATATCATGGGTGTAGACATGGATTTACAATCTAGCATACCAAATCTGCGCAGTATATCAACTGTATACTTTCCTTGAGAAAGGAAAATTTCATCTGACCTTTGTCAGACCTCCAAACCAAGGAAGTAATGCATGAGTCCAATGTCTTTCATTTCAAATTTAGAAGTGAGATCCCTCTTACACTGAGCTATCAGTTGTTCCTCTCCAGTAAGGAACAAATCATCAACATATAGAACCAAAATTAGGGGATGATTTTCTATTACCTTGAAATACAGGTTGGGATCAGCTGCACTCTTGGAGAAATCCAAGCTTTGAAGATAATTGTCAATTCTCGCATACCAAGGCCTTGGTGCCTGTTTCAGCCCATATAGTGCTTTCTTTAATTTGCACACATGTGATTCTTTTCTATGAACCACGAAACCCTCTAGTTGTTCTACATATACCTCTTCCTCAACTTGACCATTGAGGAATGCAGTCTTTACATCCATCTGGTGAAGTTTCCAACCCAGAACTGAAGCAAAGGATATGATGGTCCTAATGGAAGTGTACCTTGCAACAGGTGCGAATGTTTCATCATAGTCAATACCTTCCTTTTGAGAAAAAACGCGAGCCACAAATCTCGCTTTGTATTTCTCAATACTTCCATCAATAGCATGCTTGATTTTGAACAACCATTTGGAAGTAACCACAAATTTTCCTTCCGGTCTTGGAACTACTTCCCATACATCATTTTTCATGATGGATTTATTTTCTTCCACCATGGCATCTTTCCATACTTGCTACTTAGTGTTAAGGTTTAAGCTATTATTAGGTTACCTTTCTAGTTACTAGATAACAATAGCATAGACATGATCACTGAGAAAAACACAATCACAAGAGTACACAAGCATTTATCCTGGGAAACCCTGAAGGGGAAGAAAACCCAGCAAAACTTCCTTAATATAGATAGCCAATACAATGCCAAGACAATGAACCAAGCAATACAGAAATTCCTTTCCCAGAGATGTGCCTCTCTCTCTCTTCCTTCTTCCGGCAACTGGTAACTGCAGCTTCCTTCAATACTTGCGCACTAGATGAGTGAGCTGAGTGTGTGTCTAAATGAGGCGCTGGCCTCTCTTATTTATACAATTCTGGCACGTGTGGAAGTGTCTCTTCACTAGCAGGGCCGACTTCTTCTTTTGGGTGGTTATAACCACCTTTAATATATTATGGGGCCTCTTTAATATATTTTGGGGTCGACTTCTTATTTAGCTTATTACAATTAGGGTTTGACCAATCCGCAAAAGGGGATTTGGTCATTTACAATACCCGACATGATCAATCCACAAAAGGGGATTGATCTAATCAATAATAAATATATTTTATCTTTATCCACAAAAGGGGATAAGAATATTCTTTGTAGTTACACAATATTTTAACACTCCCTCTTAACAAGAAGGATATTCTTTATCTTTTGACAAGTCACTAGATGTCAACATCAAATAGGTAGCAGCGTCCACTGGATAACATCATCAACTAGGCAACATCATCAACTGGATAACATCATCAACTGGATAACTGGACGCATCCACTTGGTCATCTGGCTCATGATCACTGACTGGCATATCTATAAATCATCGGAAGTTTTGTTCTCTTTATCTTCGCGCAGAAGATACTCTTTCTTTCTTTTGTCTTCACGCAGAAGTTACTTATTTCTTATCTTCACAAAGAAGATATCTTATCTTCACACAGAAGATGTCTTATCTTCACACAGAATATATTCTATGAGTTTTGCCTTTCCTTTTATGTTCTCCCTTATCTTGTAGTCATATATCTCACCCATTCACTGGGGAGGACTACTACCATAGCTTCACTCCTAGTCATCCCACATGAACTAGAGAAGCTAAGATGCTAGCCTGGGCAAGACTAGACTCCCTTTCCATGATCCACGCAGGATCACGACACAAACCTCAAGAGCCAACTAACCATTCCACCTGGTCAAGGTTTGTGTTCCAGGCTACTCCATCCTTGGCCGAAGGAGAGTATATGCCCGTTGCCCCTTGGAGAAACATCCACATTCCTCTTTACGAGGGTGGTCACACCCCTCTCTATGAGGGTATTCTAGCATGTCCCTAGAGTATCCAAAACTCAACACTTGGACAGAGGCCAACCTTGGCAAATTTCTCATTCCCCTTCTCTACGAAGGTCTTTTCTCTTTCTCCTTCTCTACGAAGGTCTACCTGTGGGATTGCTCATTCCTCCTCTACGAAGGTCTAGCTATGGGATCCAAAAAAATCTCTTGTGGTCCAAAAGCTTTCAATGGTATAATACCATGCTACCCATCTGTTGGGCACCATCCATCTACTGGATAGCTTTCATCTTGATCAAAATATCTGGGCACCATCCATCTACTTTTCTAACTGCATCAAATCACGATTCTTCCTTTCGAACTTGGAGACATGGCTCCCTCTTGCACCAAACTAATAGCTTCTAATCATCATCCTTGAAGTTTTCTTCAGTAATATCTTGGGTGCCTTCTTGAGTTCGAGTATTTCTTTCTTTCTGTCTTCATACTAGATCAACCTGCTCCCTCTGCATCTATAAGAACAGTACTGGAGCAACCTGTAGTTACTTGCATCTCATCCACTATATCTGAGTATCCATCTTTTTCTTCATCTTGAATTATTATGTTCTGCATCTTTAGGAGCCTCATGCTCCTATATAAATACTGGATATCGTCTGGTCTTTACTGACTGTCACCATATCATACGTCCTTCTCGTGTTGTCTAACTTCTGCAAGTCACAGCATAAGTTCTTTCTTCCGAGACTTGTAAACTTACTTACAGTATGCTTTCTTTGTCACTCTCATGAGTGATCATACATGAAATAAATATTTTATCTCTTTCTTCATCCTCTTCTTTGATACTTCCTTCATAAGTCTGCATAGACATTGAAATAAAACGAGGTTAATTCACATTCTCACAAAAATCTAACTTGTAATGATAAAGTATTAAGGTAAACAAGATACTAAAAATAAACATGAATACTTATCTTTTGTTTTTGTCTGGGGAGGCTCCACGGACTCCACCATTTGCTATCTTTCTTCAGATCAACTATCTTTAACTTAAAGTACATAATCCTTAATTTATGCTAAAGCTTTCTTTGAGGGAGGAGATTCCTCTTCCTCTGCCACATGTGCTTGATGCTTTCTTTTCCCTTTTCCTTGAGGACAGTCATAAGAAAAGTGTCCCAACTTTTGACAGTTGTAGCATCTGATCTTTGAAACATCTCTCTTCTTATCTGGAACTCTTACGGAGTTAGCTTCTTTATTGTTCTTCCTGAAGGAACTTCCTTTGTTCTTTTGAGTTGTAAGAGCTTCCTCTTCATCGACAATTAATCTCTTATGTTGGTCTGCAAGTCTAGATTCTTCATGTGTGTAATCTGCCCATAACTTATCAAACGTGGGTAACTTGCTTCTTGCACACACTCCTTGTACAAAAGGTATCCAAAATGTTGGAAACCATTTAGGGTTGTGGTTACAAGTTCTTTGTCACTGATGACATCTCCAATAGCTGCAAGCTGATCTCTGATCTGAGAAACTCTCATAAGATAGGATGTGACAGATTCTGAGTTGTCCATCTTCATATTACGAAGTTGATTTCTTAAGGTAAGATTACGGCTAATGTCTTTGCTTTCATATAATCTGTTGAGTGCTTCATACATTTGCCTTGCTGTCTGTAGTTCGGATATATGAGGGATCAAGTGATCTTTTACTGAATCTTGCACGATTCTCTTTGCTTTCTTTTCATTCTTCTTATGCTTGGTCTTTTGCTCTTCTTCATTTGGTTCTGGTACACCCACTGTAACATGTTCTAGGAAATCATTCTCGTCTAGAAATCATCTGCAACCTATGCTTCCAAGATCTGAAGTTTCTAGATCCTTCCAGCCTGTCTTCTACCCTCATGCTGGTAGTCATTCTTTCTTGTAGAAGAAACCCTAGCCCTCTGGGCTATAGAAATAATAAAAAAAACAAATTACTTGGATCTGAAAACTAAACTCACCAAAAGATGCGTTGGACTGAGGCAAGTATCATGGTGTGTTTAGATTTCAGAAAATCCAACTTTTACCCCTCCAAACTTGATCTACAGATTTCTGGACTGGTGCTTCTGGTTTTCTGGTACTTTTGATACTCTGGTACTTCTGGTACTCTGGTTTTTTGGTACTTCTGGTACTTTGTGAAAACTAGGGTTTCACTTTTCGGGAGATCTAGCCACTGAAAATGTGCGCTGAAGATGCCAATGTTCCTTGAGGTAGGGCGCACCTTTCTAGATCGATTTGAGGCTGAAAACCTTCTTTAATAAAAAAAACCTAATTTTCATGTACGGCAACAGTGACATTTTTCTTTTTCCTGTGAAAGATGCTTTCTTCAGCTTAGCTCTGATACCATGTTAAGGTTTAAGCTATTATTAGGTTACCTTTCTAGTTACTAGATAACAATAGCATAGACAGGATCACTGAGAGAAACACAATCACAAGAGTACACAAGCATTTATACTGGGAAACCCTCAAGGGGAAGAAAACCTAGCAAAACTTCCTTAATATAGATAGCCAATACAATGCCAAGACAATGAACCAAGCAATACAGAAATTCCTTTCCCAGAGATGCGCCTCTCTCTCTCTTCCTTCTTCTGGCAACTGGTAACTGCATCTTCCTTCAATACTTGTGCACTAGATGAGTGAGTTGAGTGTGTGTCTAAATGAGGCGCTGGCCTCTCTTATTTATACAATTCTGGCACGTGTGGAAGTGTCTCTTCACTGGCAGGGCCGACTTCTTCTGGGTGGTTATAACCACCTTTAATATATTATGGGGCCTCTTTAATATATTCTGGGGCCGACTTCTTATTTAGCTTATTACAATTAGGGTTTGACCAATCCGCAAAAGGAGATTTGGTCATTTACAATACCCAACATGATCAATCCACAAAAGGGGATTGATCTAATCAATAATAAATATATTTTATCTTTATCCACAAAAGGGGATAAGAATATTCTTTGCAGTTACACAATATTTTAACACTTAGCAGCATCCTCATAGATGGTGGGCGCTCTACATCGCTGATATGAGCCATAAGAACCACATAACCTGAATATCTTTGAGGTCTATTACTCTCCCTGAAAGTACCTAAAGGCGTTGCATAATTTTCTGCCTCTCGCAGAATTTCTCTACACCACGCAAGCTTCCTCTTAGCAGGAGGTACCTCCATAGGTCTCTCTCTCTGTTCTACTCAATCCACAGTATCAACTTGATCCAATGACTTTTCAGGTTCCTCCATCTCTGTATCTTGTTGCGATTCTTTAGATTTCTTAAATGCAACTTCTTCATGAAAAGTTACATCCCTACTTACCTCGATATATCTTTGGCCTGGAACATAGATTCTGTAGACCTTGGATGTTTCATTGTACCCAACAAAGATTCATTTCTTCCCAGAAGGCTCCATCTTAGTTCTTTTCTCTTTCGGCACATGTATGTAAACTGGACATCCGAAAATCCTCTAGTGTCCCACTTCTTGCTTTTCACCAATGAATGCTTCTTCTAGAGTGTTTTCCCCCAGAATAGCATGAGGACTTATATTCTAAATATAAACTGTAGTGCTTGTGGCTTCTGCCCAAAGTGATGTGGGAAGGTCCTGATCACACGTCATAGCTTTAGTTGCCTCACAGATTGTTCTGTTCTTTCTCTCAGCAATCCCATTCTGCTGAGGGTTATAGGGCACAGTTAGTTGTCTCTTGATTCCTACTTCTTTACAGAAGTCATCAAGCTGATGAGACTCAAATTCACCACCATTGTCAGTCCTCAAAGCACGTATATGTTTTCCAGTCTGGTTTTCAATCAATGCTTTGAATTCTAGAAATTTACTAAAAGTTTCATTCTTTGCCTTTAGAAAGTAGACCCATCATTTTCTAGAGAAGTCATCTATGAAAATTACATAATAAAGACATTCGTTCAAGGAGATGACATAGGCTCACATATGTCTGAATGTATCAAATCCAAAATTCCTTTAGACCTTGAGTCACTGTTAGGAAAGGATTTCTTTATGTTTTTACCAAGAACACAACCTCTACAGATACCATCATGATCAAAATGAAAGGTAGGCATTCCTCTTACCATTTTCTGTAGTCCGGGGAGTGTTGTGTAGTGAAGATGTCCAAACCTCCGATGCCACAGCTCAGATGGACTAACTGAAGCATGAACCAGTGCTTGGATATGTCCTGGAAGCTTGTAAAGACCTCCCTCTCTAACTCCAATCACAATTGTTGAACTTAGCTCTTCATTCTTCGGCCATAAGAGAGCTTTCTTGTCCATAAAGATTACCATGTGACCTTTATCTTCCAGGACTGCAATAGAGATAAGATTCTTCTTTAAACCAGGAACGTACAGAATTTCCTCAATGTGTAACTCACCTCCAGATTCGAGTTGAAAAGATGTTGAGCCAAGTCCTTCAATTGCATAGTTGGCATCATCTCCAAGTTCTACATGAGCAGAGAACTTCTTCTCCTTGAAGTTCGCAAGGACTCCTTTATCTCCAGTCATGTGTCTAGAAGCTCCACTATCCACCAACCAAGATTCGTTTGTAAGAGAACCAGAGAGTGTTGAAATAAGATAGTATTCCCTCCTGTTCTGTTGATTACTGGAAGCCCCTTTTGTCTTCATTCTTCGAGACTCATCTTCTGCAACAATAGAAGCACGATATTCACCCTTGTGCCATTTTCTGATCTTTGGACAATCTCTGGCAAAATGCCCCTTTCGCTATCAGTTGAAGCACTTCACCCTTGTCATATCAAATTCTTTCCTTTGAAGCTACCTTTGCTTCGCTATCAGTTGAAGCTACCTTTGCTTTTCTCCTTCTGAGGAAACTTCTTCTGAGGAGTAAATCTTCTCCCTCTCCTTGTCCTTGCTGCTAGAGCAAGGTTTTCTTCCTTTGAAGTACCATTTCAACTTTGAATTCTCCCTTCTTCTTGCAGACAATCATGCCACAGCCTTTCAAAGTTTGGCTGGTTTTCACGAGCATTTATCCCGGCCAGAAATGTCTCCCAAGAAGATGGATGACCATCCACAACAATCTATACAAGATCATTATCATCTACCGTTATACCAATGACCAGCAGTTGATCCCTTAACTGAGAGATCTTTGTGAAGAAAGAGGCTACAGAGTCATCCTTCTCCATTTTGAGAGTTCGAAGCTTGTTCTTTAGAACCCTCTTCTGACTGGGCGCCTTTTTTTCATACAGATTGGATAGAGTGTCAAAACACTCCTTTGCAGTCTCCAGAGGTGCTATAACAGGCATGATATTATCTTTGACTGAATCAAATATGATTCGCTTTGCCCTTGCATGATTCTTCTTGAAAGCTGTCCTCCCTGCATTGGATAATCAAGCCCATAGGTTGGATGCCAGGGGTCCGCATGCCGGATGAGAAAGATCAAACTTGGAAGGCCTTGATGATGACTTGGACAACATAGCCCAGCCCTCACTTGCCAAACGATTTGCCCAGGAGGGGCAAAACGTCCTCTTGTTGAGCATGACGTCATGTGTGGGGGGCTAGGGCATGGTGGTGAGATGATATGCTTTGGCACTTGGACGTTTTGAGGGGTTTGAGGTCTTGACCTTGAAGGAAGACATTTGGATGCTTGACACGTGGCTTTGGCAAGCCTAGACACCCTCCTCCTACACCAACGACTTGCTCCTAATGCCAAAACGTCCCCTAAAGGGATGGCGTCCTTCTAAATTAGTGTTTTATTTGTGCAAAAGTGAAATTTTGAAGGAATTGTTTAATGTTATTTTGTAAAAGGGGCAAGATTAGGGTTGTTAACCCCTAATCTTGTGTTTTACCCTAAAGTATGTGGACAAACTATGTTAGCTACATTTTGTATAAATATAGATCATAAGATCTCATTTTGAATATAACTCTCCCTCATTTGTGAGAAGTATTGGTCTGAAATTTTCGCTATACTTGGCTCTTTTTGTCTCTTGTGCACGTGTTTATGGCTATATTGATGAATGGTTGATGGAGGAGTGAGGCGCTAGCCTTAAATGATGTTTTCTAGCTTTTATGGTGAATTATCTTGGCATCTCTCTTGATCTTGGTATGGTCTTTTACTATTATGCTATCATTTTTTCAATTCAAGGATTGTTATGCTAGGAGCTAGGTGGGAAGTATAAGGGCATACACCCCCACCATAGTCTTCATCATTTTATGCTTCATCTCATTGATTATACAAGGGTTTGCTAAGAGATGTATAAGGGCATACACCCTCTTAGCTTAAAGTTTTAAACCCTAGCTAGAGAAACTTGCCTTGGGAAGTAAAAGGGATTACACCCCCAAGGAGGTAGCTTCTCTAGCTCTTTCTTTATTTGACTCCATTAACCCAATAGTAAAGGCACTAGCCATACATTTTTGCATTGGAGATATAAAATCATTGCCTTGGGAAACGCAATTTTTTATCTTTTGAAAGGTTTCTTGCTTGAAGTTGGTTTGCCTCATTGAGAGGAGTCTTCCCCTACTAGGGCGTGTTGAGATTTGTACCTTGGGAGGTGTTCCCAATGTGCTTTTGTCCTCCTTAGCACATGAGGGAAGGTTTGGACACTTTGTACCTAGTACTTTTGTCTATTTTCACTTTGACTTTGGTTAAAGTGAATTTTGGTCACTTTTGGCAAAAGTGAGTATTAAATCACTTTGTGGTGATTTTGGAGACATAAGTAGACTTAGGAAACTTAACCCAAAAGTGGGTTATGATTTAGAATTGATTGGTGAGATCTCATCCCTTCATTTGGATTGATCTCAACCATTAATTCTTAGGTTTCCTATTCTTGCCTAAAGAGGGGCAAAAGAGTCTAAGGAGGGCGCATTGTTTCATGGAGAGTTTTGCTCATGGGAGGAGGAGAGYTCTAGCTATGGAGATGAGGTCAGATGCATGAGGACAGGTGGAGGAGGCYGCTAGYTTTCCTTGTGGATAGCTTGGAGCAGCTTGCTTCATTATTTTATTGGAGAGATTCTTCTGTTGAGGAGGGCGCATGAGCTTGGCAGGCTTATTCCTTCCTGGTGGGATTTCTAGCCATCAGATTTCAGTGAGGTCAGTTGCAGAGTGAGGACATCAGCAGGAGCATCATTACTGTGGAGGGGTTTTCCATTCTGGCATCACAGTTGATTTCTGAAGCATTTACAGTGGTTCTGGCAGTTTTCATGAGGGGCGCACCATCCAGGGGCGCATCTGCTTGATAGAGCTTGTGTATCAACTCCATTGGAGTTGCTATTGTATCAGGTTCCATCATTTATTGTGTTTACTGTAACCCTTACTTGTTGTTCCTCATATATACATATAGATCTCAAACTGGTTTTCCCCGGGGGGGTTTTGTCCAGGGTCATGTTGACCAAAAATACTGTGTCTACAAATGCATGCTATTAGTTCTTAGATCTGTCCATTATCAACTCTAAACGATGTATTAGGTGTGTTGTATTTATTTGAGATGCATGTACTAATTTCCTATTGCTGAAACGAC